>JAADVD010000376.1:0-28570 GCA_023334535.1 Pythium vanterpoolii
CATGAAATTTATTCCATACAAGAAAGCGACCTCCACACTCTTGCACCAATCTCAACCATACCGACACTTTGGTCACGGATTGAGCCAACAGAACAGGCTCATAGCGACTTTCATATCGCATGCAATAGCCCACACCTACCTTCACCAGTTCGTGTCTATAGGGATAGCGTAGCTTAGCTCCTGCTGTTGCCGCTATCGAGACTGCTGTGCCAGTTGCTAATCAACACCTCACCGTTTATGGTCCCAAGAGTCAGCGATCGCTTCGAAGACGCGAGTGGGGACGACTCAATGCTCCCATTCAAATATCGTTGTGTCCAACGCAATTAAATTACCAGTTCAGTGGCATCCAGTCACCGATCCGTCAGAGACGGTGGCTTTAGCCCAACGGCGCTGCCCGTAGACTTGCGTGTGAACCCAGTCAGAAATCACCTCGCCAATCTCAGATCCCTGCGCCATGCGCTGTCGCTGTAGTCGCCGCCTACGATGAGTGATGTCTCGCGTCATGAGGTTCGATGATATTGTAAACGGATACGAGCGTGTGGGACACCGTCGCACGGAAGCGCATGTCGAGTGCTTTGAAGACAGACAAAACAAGGCCATACCAGATCGTGCACTCGTGTAGGCGCGATGTGATTTGCCCATTTAACGGTTTGGTTGCCAGGAAGACGTTCTCAGTAGGTGGAAAGCCTTAAAGGATCGCAGCGCCAAGAGACGCCCGACTAACCCCGCGACTCTTTTTGGCGAGTTGTTCACGCACAAGTTGCGCAAGGACGAGGAGGTGGAAGTGTATCGCAAGGACACCGAGCGATTCCAACTTAATCTCCACCGTACTCATTCCGACCTTTGAGAGGAGTGTCTCATCAGTGGCATGCTGACCAATGTCGTCGACGTCTTCCCAGACATCAGCAACGGCCAGACGCACCGCCAGGTGCAGGGAGATTTATTGTCCGCCCTTTTAATGCCAATTATATTCTCCTCTCCTTGCTTGTGGCCGGGTCGAAATTGCAAACGGCAAGCACCCCGGTGTGAAGACGCACAAGTCCGTAACAATAAGAATCAGTAAAACGAACGTGGCTTGTTGGCGATTGGCGCGACGGCGCATCCTCGCGGCAACAGTCAAGCACGTAATCAAGGAAATGACAGCAACCGTCAGTGCAATCTAGGATAGCCCTTCCAACGTGGTGATAGTCGCTCTGTCAGCCGGGACATATACGGTGTCTGTGGCACCTGCAACAAACGCAATCGCAGAGCGGCTACCCTGCCGTGGCCCATGCGGCAGCTGTGGTTGCCAATGTGATATCAAGGCGACGTGTCGTCAACCCCATCAAGACAACGCTGGTTATCACAACCCACACTACGCGATCACAAGCTCGTGCCACCCTCAGAGCGACGACTCTTACTCACTGATGAACAAGCGTCATTTCCTCGATGAGCGTTGATCAGGAACCAGATGGTATTTCGTGAATCCTCAACTAGGGGGCTTGAATCGGCGTTTGTTGCGACCGCTTGGCGTTCGAGGTGTTCGCAGACACTGAGATGCACACTCTCTATAGGGCAAATGGAAGCCAGGAGTTAATGACGCAGATCGGCAAGGTGTCGATGCTGGTGGCCAACGACGTGGCGCAACAAGCTGAAGAGAACGCCTTTGGAAGACGTGTTTTACTTTCCAAATCTCCAGCTAAACACTATCAACCACAGACTACTTATAGTGTGCCGGCTTCGAGATTTAGTTCCCCACCAATTAGGATATCAGCTATGAAGTACAGACGCACATTAAGCTTCGTTTTGTGAAGACTCGAGAGCTGTGCCGTCTCCATGGTAAGCAATGACACGTCGCAGCATTGTGACCGCCGTCGGACACGCTCAAGGAGATCAGAGTCTTGATCCACTAGTCTTGCACCGGAGTCGCTGTCACGCAAGATCCGGCTCGCTAACGATGGTGTGCGCTCGGACTGCAGTCTTACGACTAAACATCAGCACACAAACATAAAGGTTACGAATGTATCCCATTCATTACGACCAAGGTTATGGATACCGTATCAGACTTCCGCAGCGTGCAACTGTCACACACTACAAACTCACTGTGGATCACTGGTCGGTAGAATAGACGGCAGCCGACGACAGTACGCACACCCGCCTGACCATGGACGAAAATACACGATTTAAGTGGGCTTTCCCGATCAAGCCGAATGGCGAGGCGAAGATTCACATTGCGACTTTCGTCCGCCTGTTCAACAACTGTACATTAACATGGGCTATACGGTCAAAACGTTGCGCACCAACGCCAACGGCGAGTTTATTGTGTTCCGATAACGCACAGCAGGTTATGAAACCCTACAGTTAAGGATAACACTCCATTGTCGAGCGAGCCAATGGCGTCATGGTGACCAAGATGTGTGCTCTGTTGCACATGACCGGGCATTCCGGCTCTATGTGGGTCAGTGCTTATCTCCATGTGATTTTCACTGTCAATGTGTACAGGCACAAGTTGTCTGAAAGAAATGACACCGCTTAGATTGCTCGACAAGATATTCCATTGATCAGCGTCCTACGGACATGCGGCTGTATGGACTGTTGGGCAAGAAGAATCTCGTATCGGCCGCCCTAAGATCTCAGCAAGGGACAGCCCCTGCTCTACCGATGAGCTACTCTCCAAACACAAAAGTATACCAGCTTCTCGGAGTCCCATCATGCAAATTGTTGAGGCCCCGTTCAGAGGAGCTGTAATTCTCCGAACGATTCATGCTCGCGCCTCACTATACTTCGAAGATGCTTAAGAAGGTCTACGAGTATGGTGCTTACGACGCACCTAAGTATCCACAGCTCCTACCAATCAAGATGACGGTCAGCAAAAGTGTTACGCCGCCGCCAGTGCTTGATCTCCCCATCGACTCAGCGGGAGTGTCGAAGCGGACCGCCCCATTCTCCGAGTATCTTGTAGGAGTTGCACCAAATCCAGTGGGAGCTTCACCAGAGCCAGTGAAAGGGGAACCTATGCTGCCAATAAGCGTGCCAGTGATGAGTCAGCAACCATCGTGTTTGGGCGATCCAAGCGGCAACAACAACCAAACCTCCGACCCAGGGACGCCATTGTTTAAATCAGCGATCGTACTACAGCCTACACTACGCTATCGAAGACCAGCAGGTCTGATCCTGCCAACCCTACTCTACTACCCAAGGTGAGGAACGTTCCTATTTTAAGAACCTCACGTGCGCTGTACCAACGCTGAGATTTGGAAGGCGGCTGTGGACGAGGAATATTTGTCGGCCCATGGTTGTCAGTCTCCAAGTCGCATCGCGCGATTACGAACTGATGGGCGTACAGCTTCAACACCAATTCAGACGCCCTTGTCGTAGGGTTGAAGGCTCAATTTAGATTTCGTCAGCGTCGACACCATGAGACTTATTTTCATGTCGTGCGATAAGACTATTCGCGCGGTGTTCTGAATCAAAGATCAACGGTGCGACGAGGGTGTCTAAAGCCTCATTTGATGTCGAAACAGCTTTTCTTCATATAGAGTTGGACGAGAAGATCTACATAGAGCTCCCGCCCGGCTACGAGGATGAGCAGTCTATATTGTGTGTTATATTATTCTGACCTCGGTCTCCGGCAGCTCGAACATGATCACGGAGTGTATGCCCGCCAAGTGGGTGAGCAACTGGACGATTCCGTTTCCGTCGATGTGGACGACCTGCTCATCATGGGCAGACCACCAGCACCCAGACCAATTGTATATCAACTACGATGTTTGTTTGAACTTACTGATTTGGGTCCTTTACGGGGGTCTACTTGGTATTGAAGTTCACATCAAGTACTGAGAGCAGTCCATCGTCCTATCGCAAGCGGCATACTTGCAGTCAATCCTGAAGCGTCTCCACATGGCTGGCTGCAACAGTGTGGGTACACCAGAGACGAAGAATTCATCGAGGGCTTAAGCGAAAGTAACTATGGATGACATCTCGAGAAGTTGTTTGTACCGTCCAGTATTTGGTATCGGGCACCCGACCGGACATTATGCAAGCCACAAAGCACATCAGACAGTACAACTTCAATGTCCAGTGGTTGCACGACCAACAAGCCAAGCGTGTATGGCGTTATCTCAAGTACACTGAAGTTTACGGACTACTAATCAAAGCCCCAGCGCGAGGTCTTCACTGATTACGCCGATGACTAGTCCGACTGAAAGGACATCAGCGGCTACACGTCGCAGATCGACGGGAACATCATCACCAATGCGTTGACGAAACAAGGGATTTCTGCTGAGTGACGCTGCGTGCAAGGCCATGTGTGAAGGCGCACGAGACATTGTGTGGCTCTGCGCATTGCTCGACGACATTAGTTTTCCTAAGTCAAGCCGCCAACGCTGTGGCGCGAAAATGTCCACCGTCCACATGAGCAAGTAACCCGGCAAACATTTCAAACTCAAGCAAGTAAACGAGAAATACCACTTCACCCGTGACAAAACCCAGCTCAAAACTCAACATTGTCGTGCCTGCCGACTTCTCTACGGACCCTCTCCAGCAAGTCAGGTTTGACCTTTTTCGAGACATGCTCGGCGTCGTGCACCAGTAATCATGGCCGGTCAAGAAACAAGTGTATTGTCAGAAGATTCAATAAACGGCTACTAGCACGTGCATGACGACCAACTCGAGTGGGAGTGTCAGGACAGCGAGTCTACCCATACACGCGTGCTGTGCGACCTTACAAGGAGATAAATACAAAGCACATACAACCACTCGTAAAAATACACTTGGTGACTGATTGATTGGCTGAGCTTCCGGAGCATGTGCTCCCACGACCAGCGCATTTGCTGACCCCACTCTTCAGAGGGACTGCTGCTCGAGATTCTCATGGTTTTCCTGCATGTCGTTCGTCTTCGTTGTCGATATCTGTCCCTCAGTTTAATCTAGCACAACTCATCCTTGGTTCTCTTGTTAACCGAAGGCTCCAGGAAAACAACCTCACAGTCCAGGTCTTCTGAGCCGTCTGCTTCGGACTTCAACACTTTACGCTGCTTCTTTCTTGGTATTCTCTATCCCACCCCTCTATCACCGCAAGTTCTCAGTGACGGCCTGCGTGCAGCTACAGTGTTTTTCGAATTACATCCCTATTCGTACGGACGCGCATATTCACGCGCGTATTCACTGTGTATTCACTGTCGGGCGGTGCGTCTTCACGATTGCAATAACGTACCACACTTTGAAGCGGCGACGAAATCATGAAACAGTAGCCGACCTTTCAATGGCATCGCCCACCTACCCACACCTCCTCATGAGTTGAGATAGTGAGTTTTGTTTTGACCACGGTTGTTCACAACCTTGGTCCTGTGCAGCCTTACCAACGAGCGGAAGAAGTTCAAGCGGAAGCCGATCTACAAGTGACCAAGATACACCGCGACGCGATGAAACAAATCGGTCACTCTGAAGTAGCTGAAGCAGCGATCACGTGGCGCCACATCAACGCTCACGCACACAACGAGCACAACAGCGTCGTGTGGCTCAGTAATATGTGTATCAAAGGTGTCCCGGTGTCGGTGCAGATGCATACGATCAATGTGAGGGACGTGACGGCCGGCCTAAGCGTTTTGCGAGAGCACTTCTCAGGCTGCTCGGTCCAGCTAAAACTCTACATTCAGTACCACGACTTATATTCTTCGGCCTAACACGTAAGGGCCGGATCACAGCGGTTGATATGAGTGCTACGGCGATTGCGCCTGTCGATAGCGTGATAGTTGCCAAGGGTAAGCTCCTGGTCACGCGACCCGACCACATCGGCACATCATATGAGTTCCTCTCGAAAAAGACTGAGAGTGTGCATGGTGTCTTGGCGCGCGATTTTGCTGTGGTGACAAGAACAATTAGCGGCAAACGGAATGTTTGGTGATTCGGATGAAATCAAGTACCCGCCGGTTTTTGTCCTCAGACAGCGCCATCATTATTTGAGACTCGCGAGGAGAACGACGCAATTTACTACAGGTTTGGTTTTCGCGTGTGGGTGGACGTGGTAGCTCTTCAAGCAAAACATGAAATGGAAATCGATGACAACCCCACTGCACAGTGGAACGCTCAATCAAATCTATTGAAGTTCATTTTGCTGGACACACAGATGAGGATCGCTCTTCTCCACTCGAATACCGTTTCATGACATTGGACCAAGAAAGTCGATAATTCGCTCTCCAGCTCAGCGTTACCGTGTGACGGCTCCTCTCGGTCTCACGAGCATCTGTCAGCCCGGTGATGTAGCGTATTTTTGGCCATTCAAAGTCCACTTGCATGCCATACAAATACGTTTCTTCGCCAGCGGCTTAAAGATCACGCCGCATGTAGCGATGACCTGGCTTTTTGTCATCGTGGCCCCAACCGAATTGGCGTGATGGGGCGGATCAGGTCCTCGTGGGGCAAGCTCAGTCTCGCAGTGACTCAAAGTCGGCTTAGCATGTACATCAATGGATTCGTTGAGGTCCTAGATGCTTCACCTGTCTGCTTCAACGACGTGGTTGGGCGATTCGAAGAACACGACGCTATGGCGAGCGTCGTCGCCACAGATGACAATGTGGTGGAGCGAAGAACAGAGTGTTTCTATATGATGTGAATACCAATTTCAAGTTTGGTTTCCAAAAATATCGGTTCCAGGTTCGTTTGTGGTGTCCAGTTTCAAAACGTGAGGTTCGTTCAACATTTTGTTAGGCACGAGACTTTTCCACCATCTAAAAAACACATATCGCTTGGGAGGCTGGTTTTTGCCTCCCCATATCGCTTATAAGTAATATTTTGCAGTACCGTACTCTTCTTTAATTGGTTAAAATGGCACACAACAATCAGCAAGATCGGCAATTGACTAAGGATTACGGTACTGGACCGTGCGTCGTAGACTGTGCAGTTCTAATCGCGACTTGGTTTTGACCAGTGGTGGTTGGAGACTGCACGGTAAGACTGTCTATGTTGCAATGCACATCTGACCACACTGAAACACGGGCGCGTGCATCAAGCCAATCACCGAGCTGGACACCTCGGATCTCAGCCATAGGCAACTGCACGCCAAGTCTCCACGCGGTTTCAATCATGCCATCGGACGAAACTGTACGTACACGTGCGGTATGGGTCGCTCGTCGCTGGACGACTTCTTGACTGTGCACCATGTGACACCCGAGGCGAGGTGGATGGCAGCCACCAATCGTCCCGTCCGCTCAAGTACAGTGGGTCTCGTTCCATCTTGAGTCATCCTAGCCCCACTCTATAATTTGCCAAGCGCAATGGACAAGCCTTCACTCGAGCTGCAGCCCAAGC
The DNA here is from genome assembly GCA_023334535.1 of Pythium vanterpoolii. Lineage (NCBI taxonomy): Eukaryota > Oomycota > Peronosporomycetes > Pythiales > Pythiaceae > Pythium > Pythium vanterpoolii. The sequence goes on from JAADVD010000376.1 coordinate 7,288, forward strand.
ACGACCCGTACGTCGAAGTCAAGTCGCCCGGCGTTGGCCTTGAGGGTGGCGACCTCGAAGGCGGCGCGCTGCGCGCGGCCCGCGGCTCGGTGTCGATCTTTGCATGGGAGAATCTGGGCATGGCCGTGCACATGGCGGCCATCGGCACGACCTACACGACCATCAGCGGCGTGATCTACTCGGTGCTCAACAACTACCTGCACATGTCGGCGACTCTCGTGGCCACGGCCATCGCCCTCGTCAACTTTCCGCGGAGCTTGCGCCTCTTCACCGGCATGCTGACCGATACGGTCCCGATCTTTGGGTACCGCCGTCGTCCGTACTTGGTGATCGGGTGGTCCATGACCTTTATCTCGTGCCTCCTCATGGCGGTCCTACCGTTAGGCGATCCGTACTACAGCGACCAAAAGATCGCCAAGCTCGACCCCAGCAAGCTCTCGCCCGAGCAGCTCGCGACCATCGACTTGGACGCCCCACAGCGCGGCGTCAAGCTCATTATCCTCATGATGTTTGCCAATTTGGGGACTGTCATCGCGTATAGTGGTTTCAACGGCGTGCTGATCGATTTGTCGCAGCGCGAGACCGCCGCGGTCCGAGGCACTGCTATGGGCGAAGGCATGGTTGTGCTCTACTTTTTTTCGATCATTTCGTCGTTTTTTACCGGCATGGGCCTCAACACGCCTGACTATGGCGGCACGTTCTCCTGGACTGTCACATTCAACGGCGTCATGGGCATTTGTGCGGCCATGGCACTGATCACGGTCCCATTCTCATGGTTTTGCATCCAAGAAGATCCGGTCGAGAACCGGTCGTCCAAGTCGGTCTTCCGCTTTGTGTACGAGCTGCTCCACTTGCGCATCATCTACCGCTACGTGGCATTCCGTTTTTTCTACAATGTGTTTGCGCAGTTTTCGGTCACGTCGTCCAGTGCGATTCAGAGCACGTGGGCCAAGGTCGAGCCGTTCAACAATGGCTTGGCGACCATGCTCGCGGCGTTCATGACCATGTTGGGGACCTATAGCGTCAAGCGCTTTGGGCTCGGGTGGAACTGGCGGTACATTATTATTTTCGCGCAGTGCACGGTCGTACTGATCGATGTGTTTCCGACCATGCTTACGACCTGGAACATTGTGCGCAGCCAGTGGTTCTGGTTGGGCGTGCCGTTGCTCGAAAAACTGCCGTTTGCAGCGACCGACTATGTCGGCGCGCTCTTTATGCTCGAGGTCGAGTCCCAAGGCTTCGAGGCCACGCTGTTTGGCCTCGCGGTTACGTCCCAGCGCGTCGGTACGCCGTTTGCCACGGTCCTGACCAAGAGCGTCGACGGGTACCTCGATATTGAGCGGCCGTTTATCCAGAAAGACGACCACCACGTGCGCTCGCAGGTCACGATCGCGTACCTCATTGCGTACGCGTTCAACCTCTTCGCGTGCGTGTTTGTGATGCTCTTGCCGCGTCAGAAAGACGAACTTCACAAGCTTCAGCGCGAAGGCCGCAAGAACAAGACGTGGGGCAACGCGGCGTTCTGTGTGCTCATTTTCGCGCTCGCGTGGTCGCTCATGACCAATATTCTCAGTCTGTTTGAGTCGACCAAGTGCCTCCGCATTGCGGGCGGCAGTGGCTGCAAGTAAATACTAGTACGATGGGAGATGGAGAGGGGTTTACGAAGGTAGTAATACTTGCATGGATGTAATACACTGTATATAATGACTGTGCTTTGCAGCCTCGTGGTCACTCTAGTCGAAGCAATGGATTTGTATTTTATCACACCCCGTCGATCGGAGCGTGTATTGCATCGGAGACCCATCGGATCTCACTGACCACGCGGTTACTTGGTAGATATGTACACTGGGACCATGAACAGAGGGGTGTCGGAATACCATTTGGCCTGGAGTAGTCATTTTATGGTGGAGCTAACAAGGAATCGGTCTCGCATGGTGAGAGTAGGATTAATATTGGTACGTTGATCCGAGATATTTTATCGGTTGTAATACTACCTCCACGCACAGCATAAAAATCTATGCTGAATGAACACACCAGCACTCTATTTCTTGCAGCCAGACCCCCCAGCAATGCGGAGACACTTGGTGGCGGGGAACAAACTCAGAATATTGGTCATGAGCGACCAACTGATCGCAAACACCAGTAGCACGACCGCCGCAATGCCCCACTTTTTGCTTTTGTGGCCTTCGCTCTGGAGCTTGTGGAGCTCCTCTTTCTGGCGCGGCAAGAGCATGACAAACACACACGCCAGTAAATTCACAGCGTACGCAATCATGTAGGCGATCGTGACTTGCGAGCGGACGTGGTAATCGTCTTTTTGGATGAACGGCCGCTCGATGTCGAGGTACCCATCGACAGTCTTGGTGAGCATGGCCGCAAACGGAGTGCCGACGCGCTGGGACGTGGCTGAGAGCCCAAAGATTGTGGCTTCAAAGCCGTCGGAACTCACTTCCAACAGAAAAAAAGAGCCGACCAAGTCAGTCGCAGCAAACGGGATTTTCTCGAGCAGCGGGACACCCAGCCAGAACCACTGGTTCCGCACAACGTCCCACGTCGTCAGCATGGTCGGAAACACATCGATCGCGACCACAAGACACTGCGCGACAATAATAATATACCGCCAGTCCCAGGCGAGGCCGTATTGCTTAATACAGTACGTGCCAACCATGGTCACCAAAGCCGCGAGCATGGTCGCAATGCCATTGTTGAACGGCTCGACCTGGGCCCAAGTGCTCTGGATCGCACTGGACGCCGTGACCGAGAAGAATGCAAACACATTGTAGAAGAAACGGAACCCGACGTAGCGGTAGATGAGTCGGAGCTGCAGCAGATCAAACACGTAGCGAAAGACCGAGGTCGTGCGCGGCGGCAGCGACGACACGGGCGTCTCTTGGATGCAAAACCACGAAAACGGCACGGTGATCAATGCCATGGCGGCGCAAATGCCCATGACGCCGTTGAATGTGACAGTCCACGTGAATGTGCCGCCATAGTCGGGCGTGTTGAGCCCCAAACCCGTGAAAAACGACGAAATGATTGAGAAGAAATAGTACACGACCGTAGCTTCGCCCATCGCAGTGCCACGGATCGCCGCCGGTTCTTGCTGCGAGACTTCAATGAGCACGCCGTTGAAACCGCTGGTGGCGATGACGGTCCCCAAATTGGCAAACATCATGAGGATAATGAGCTTGACGCCACGCTGCGGCGCGTCCAAGTCGATCGATGCGAGTTGGTCGGGCGTGAGCTTGCTGGGGTCGAGCTTGGCGATCTTTTGGTCGCTGTAATACGGATCGCCCAATGGCATTACCGCCATAAGGAGGCACGAGATGAATGTCATGGTCCACCCGAGCATCATGTAGGGGCGACGACGGTACCCACAGATCGGTACAGCGTCTGTGAGCATGCCCGTAAACAGCCGCAGGCTGCGTGGAAAGTTGACGAGGGCGATGGCCGTGGCCACGAGCGTCGCCGACATGTGCAGGTAGTTGTTGAGCACCGAGTAGATCACGCCGCTGACAGTGGTAAAGCTCGTGCCAATGGCCGCCATGTGGACGACCATGCCAAAATTCTGCCACGAGTAGATCGACACCGAGCCGCGGGCCGCCCGCAGCGCACCGCCCTCGAGGTCGGTGCCATGCTGCGGAACGCCAGGCGACTTGACTTCAAGGTACGAGTCGTGCTTGGTATGCAGGTCTACTGAAGGCTTCTCAACGTCCATACTGGAAGCGGAGGTAGAAGAGGTGATGAATGCCTGCCTGGCAAATCGAAGAATGAGGAAGAGAGGAAAGTGCGGGAGGGAGGAAAGTGCGGGAGGCGAATCCCACCACGCGAGTGACTGGGTGTCTGAGGCAGGATCAAGGACCTGGATTAATCGGGATCAAGCGGGATCGATTGGTGAGTGGTCTGTGGGACACTCGCGCCTCGTGACTCGTGAACAGTATGGAACTGGACCACCAAACTCGTTCCATGCGAGAGAGAGAGAGAGACGCCTGCGGAAGCGCCGCCGCCCGTCGATCCAGAGCCACAGGCATTGTTCTGGATTCAGGCTGACAGACACGACGAGCTCCCCTCCACCAGACGATTGTATGCGTACTAAGCGGTAATAGAAATAGAGAGTATTTTGGACTGAAGATAATAAATTGAATGAATCATATTAGACAGGGTATACGTAAACGAGAGGTCAAAGGCATGAGAATCGAATGGCCGTGGCGAAGTGTTTGGTGCGGACTTCTTGACCGAGCCGCCGTCGGAGAGAGCAAAGACGAGCCAATAACCTTTGCCGACGGCGGTGTGCGGCCGCGTGCGTTCGCCGGCGGCATTTGACCCGGCGTCGGATCTACACAAAGCCGAATAAATCACAAGAATCTCAGGCTTCGTGTACTGTATACCACACTGTATGCCGCCACTGGAGTTGGTCAACATTATCGAGCATCTTGAAGGACACGGGAATTTCTGTGGCATGAGACGCCGAGTCCTGTGTGGGTCCTTTGTGGTAGAATGTCTTATTCAGGGTGGGAATCCTATTTTGGTGTCTGCTACAGTTCGACTACAGAGCCCTAGTCAACACAGACAGCACCACGTTGGCGATGTCGGCCTTGACGGGAGGTCTGACGAGTATCGAAACGTTCCGCGAACACAAAATTCCGCTTTCTGCAGCTGCGGCTGACTGTCCATTGGCATAGGCCTGGACAGCACTTCAGTATGTATTACAGTGACCGGCTCTGAATACGCAGTTGTTGGCCCGATGGCCTGGACTGTGCGACAATCCATGGAGTCCACTATGAGCTTTACACTGTTGACGCTATGCAGTCTGAATCCTTGACGACTGAACAGAGCAGCGTCCTTTCCGTCGTTGAGGTGCTGGCCCAATGGTGGTGCGGGGTGCTTGTCATTCACAGTGCAAATAGTCAACTACCTGTTAGTCAGTACATACTGCCTGGTGTGTAAGCTTCACTCCTGTGAGTAGGTACTTACTTACCATAAATATTTTCTCTCTATATAGCCAATCAAATCAGTCTTGATATACGCATACTAAGGATATCAGCCAATCAGATGAACCTTCTCAAACCTTCAAGACCATCGAACAATCCTCACGACACCAGTAAGCATCTAATGGAGATCGACGCCATGGCGTCGCCATCACCGTCGCCTGCTGCTACCCACAAGCGCCCTGCAAACGACCACAACGGAACGTCGACCAATAAATCTACTGGTAATGGAGAGCACGCAGCGACCGCGTCGTCGCCCGTCAAGAAAAAGCAGCGCGGCCACCGAAAAGTGCCAAAGCAGCACCGCGTGGGCAACTTTCGCAGGTGATTACCAGTGTCCCTCACTAGCAGATCTAATGGTACTCACTAATTTCCTAATGAATTTTCAGCTATTACAACTACCGTCTGGGGCACCAGCTGCAAACTGGCGCCGATGCCACGCAGCTGAGCGATCCGCGTTTGGCGATACTGCCACGCGAGTGGTTTGTTGGCATGCGCGGCCTCGACGTCGGCTGCAATTCCGGTGACGTGACCATCGCCATCGGTGAAGTATTTTTGTACTTAAAAGAGACGATATGTTTTAGGGAGGCTGACATGAAGTATGGGATCTAGGCAAATTGTTTGCGCCGTCGTATATGTTAGGAATCGACGTGGATCCGCAATTAGTCGCAACGGCGCGTGCCAACCTCAAAGAGATTATGCAAAAGCAGCAGGTTGAAGATGCATTCCATGCCATCACCCACGAGACCAGTGGAGACGCAGCAAAGCCGAGCGAGACGTCCGCGCCAATTAGCCATGACGAGACAGTGGAGCCGGCCGTGGACGGAGCGACTGGAGCCACTGACGCATCAGCTTCTACTGAAGACACTGGCGCGAGTGGGTTTGGCCAAGAGATGCCGCTGTCGTTTCGGTTGTGGAAGCCACCAGTTCAAGCCAACGACAAGATCCCCAAGGCCCTTGGCAAAGCAGCTCTGTCGTGAGTGGCATCACGGAGCTGGGCTGTGCAAGAATAGAGATGACCTCATTGTGTATGTGCGTGAATGTGTAGGACGACGTTTCCGTTCAACGTGGTGTTCAAGCGCGAGGACATTGCCACGGATCCGCATGCCGGCAAAGACTACGACTTTATCACCTGGTACCTTCATGCTGGTGGTTGAGATAGAGGCTTTGTCGGAAACTAACCTCTCTCGCTCTGATCAGTTTTAGTGTGACCAAGTGGATCCATTTGTTCCACGGCGACGACGGGCTCCAGCGTGTGTTTCGGCATTTGTATGCATTACTTGCGCCTGGTGGTCGGCTCGTGCTCGAGCCGCAGCCGTGGAAGTCGTACCACAAGCGCAAGTTCACGTCGGACGTGACGATCGCCCACTATGGCAAGATCCAACTGCGGCCAAAAGACTTTCCGACGTTTCTTACCGAGACCGTCGGTTTTAAGTCGTGTACGTTTCTGCAAGTGTGTCAGACGTCGTCCAAAGGGTTCAAACGGCCGATCTACGTAGTCGAAAAGTGAGTGCGATCGCCACATACAAACAACTCGGATTTTCCGGAAAGTGCCAAACCACACGAGTGCCAAAAGCATCCAGGAGACGCTTGGTGTGGAGGAGATGTGAAGTTTCGATTGTGTTTCTTTGGTTTCGAGTCACTTAGGAATATGCCACCTTACTCTAGTGTGCGGCTTCGCCCGAGAGCGTGCTCTGCGGTGGCGAGACCGAGAAACCCATGCCTTGAATCTGGTTGTACGAGAAGCCCTTGCCGAACAGCTCTTTGACGACTTCGTTTGTCTGCTCTTCGCGGAGAAGCTACACCAGCAAAATAGTATGTGAGACGACCGGCAGAAAACAGCATCGACAATAGCAGCGTGAAACGCACTTCAATGCTCAGCGGAACGAGCGTGATCAGCATGGTGGTCGAAAAAATCCAGACCCACCGTGACGAGGTCACCCACGATCCCTTGACAAACGAGATCGACGCCTTGACCGGCTTCGACTCGCTTATACGCGACGGCAAATTCATGAAAAGAGCCTATAATCAAGCTTATGAGCAACCGAACCCACGCAAAAGCCATAGGTGTTTTGAATGGTATAAACAGACATACCTTGAGGCCACCATTGTCGGCGCCGCCCTTGTTCTTCTCCTTCTCGAGCTGGCGCAACTGTCCGATCGCCGACATGATCTTCGCTTGTGATCCGTTTGATGTGGTTGGGCGGAACGTGTGATGGATGAGGTGGAGCGCCAACAAAACGAGAACCTTCGTTAGCGAATGCATTCCCCCGATGAAGCATTGTACAATTTTCGAACTTAGTCGAGTGACATGCTGTGCTTGTCACTCGCCAGCTTCCGATTCGAAATGGCTTGGAGTGATGCCGTCAAGAGTGCAACGTCCTTTGAGAAAGTTGCAGCCGACGGGTCTGCGATTTTATCATCTGCAGTAGCCGTGATTTGGCGGGAACGATGGAGGATGCTGGCAGCCGCATTTGCGACGAGTGGTGCGTACTCGAGGAGCAGCTCTTCGTCGCGGCTTTGCTGTGGGGACACGATCTTCCCTCGCCGATGGAGTTGCTCAATGACACGACTACAGCACTGTTGCGCATCCTTAAGATAGCACTTGTCTAGCATCGTCTTCTTGAGACTTGAGTACTTGACGTTGGGGCCGTTCACCGGGTCGACGTCGCTGCTGACGTCGATCGCGATGATGAGGCGAGCACGCGAGCTGGGCGATATGAGCTGCATCCGCCGCTGCTGCGTTGGTGACGCGATAAGCTGATTTATGAGATGTGAGCTATTGCGGTGGCAATCGTGACCGATTTTCTTCCATTCACGGCAATTGAGTACCCCCTTCGTCAGCGAGCAGAGGAAGAAATCGTTTGCGTTGATCAGCGGTACGTGGTTGGCGTATCGCAACAGCGTGATATCAATGCCCTCGTGGGCTCTGCCGTCAGATCCGTCAGTGACGAAGAGCGCCATGCAGTTGATGCTGTGCATCTTGGATGACCGGGTGGCGTACACGAGGTCTTCCATACTTGCACCGAAGTCTGACGAGAAGCGATCGACTGGCTGCTGTCCATGGTTCCAGCCGAGCTCAACGCTTGTTTCGCCAATCTCCAATGCGAAATCCACACCGACCGATTCCGACACCGTGTACCGCAGGCTCTGAAAGTAGACAGCCAAAATATCAGCTGCATACTCGACGTCTTCTTGTGTGTCGGGTGTTGGAATGGAGATCCGCATCTCGGTCCCGGAAAACTGGCGATGGCCTTCGTCCACGGAAAAGCTTTCCACGTGCTGCACGGCCGCAGGCTCTTCCGACTCGGGATCAATTCGTAATTCGATATACAGAATCTCATGAGAGTTTGACGTGGTTGCAATCTTGAGCCTTGCCCCTGGAATGTGTGACTGGCTGTACATTGTCGCGGCTTTGAGGCCTAGGCCTGTGCGATTCCAAGCGTCCGTAACTCTCTCCGTGACAGCTTTTGCCAGCACGCAGCTCATCATGATCACGTACCGTATTTCCCACAGTTCAATTCGCCTTTGCGAGCACTCGCGCCGGACTTGGTTGTCTCAAACACGCCGCAGCAGAGCTGACGAATCTCGTGCGCGCGCATGCCCGTGCCAGTGTCCGCACAGACCACATCCGCACAGCCTGTTTCGTGGTTCCAGTGGACACGCACACGCAGCATCGCGGCAGTCGCCAGCTCTTCGACTGACGCAGGAGATCCGTCACGAGTTGAGCTAGAGGTCACGGCATCCAATGCTAAAGGAAAAGGAAACATGATGATCCATGATTGGTCAGACCCATGCGCCGCAAATTCAAAAGCGACGCACCATTCTCAAAGAGTTCCTTGACAGTCTGGATGAGTGCGTCGCGTGCGTTGCCAAAGCCCAGCAACTCTAGATTATTGCGAAGGAACTGCGCGCCCTTGTCACCACCGCTACGTTTCCCCATGTTGCCGATGAAAGTCGAAAATGGGCGGCAAATTGGCTGCTTCAACTTCAACCCCCTTGAAAGTGCATACCTGACGATACAGGTAATTCGATATAAGAGCCAACACCCTCTACAAGAACGGAACGTCAGGATGAACTCATCGAAGAAGCGAACTGGAACGAGACCGAAGGTCGCTGGCGAGTATGCGCGACTTACTCACGGACGACCAGTGGCGCAGCGTGATTCAGTCGGCATCTGGACTCGGGGCTGGCGCGATCTCTACGGCGCTGCTGTATCCGCTGGATCTCGTAAAAGTCCGGTACCAAGTCCATGAGAAATCGGCCCGTGCGTACGGCTCGCTCAGTCATGCGTTCCGTTCGATCGTCGCCGAGGAAGGCATGCGCTCGCTGTTTCGCGGTATGAGTCCAGCTCTATATGGGTCCGCGCTGTCGTGGGGACTGTACATGTACTTTTACCAAAACGCCAAGGAACGCTACGCGCGCATGGCCGACGATGGCTTAATCCAGAGCTCGTGGCAGTACTTTTTTTCGGGGCTAGAGGCGGGCATTATCTGTGTACCGATCACCAACCCAATTTGGCTCATCAAGATCCGCATGCAAGTCCAGTCACGTGTAAAGATTGAGAGTGGTGCGGGTACCAAGGACGCCGCCGCGAAACTTGCCAAGAATCTGCCGTACCGAAGCGTTACAGGTGAGCTGCTGGTTGAGGAGTGAGTCTCTTCATTCATACGCATGAGCCGCTCATCATGTACGGGACTGTATATGGCAGATGCATTCCGTCGTATTGTGGCGGAAGAAGGAGCTGGCGCGTTGTATAAAGGCGTGGTACCGGCACTGTTCCTCACGACCCACGGGGCGTTCAAGGTAAGCACTGCTGCGCAAATGGTGCCGTTCTTCTGATCCTCACTCGTGTTTATCCTCTGGTGTGTATGGAATTAGTTTGTTGCGTACGAGACGATCAAGTCTGCGTACCAAAGCCGGTTTGGACCGAAAATGGACATCATCCCGACGTTGGCGATCGGTGCGGTCTCCCAAGCCGTCGCATCCACTGCGACCTACCCGTACCAGGTGATTAAGGCCCGCTTGCAGCAGGGAGGAGAAGCAGCCTCCAACTACAAAGGCACGTGGGACTGCACGACCAAAATCGTACGGTGCGTGACAAGGATTCTCTCTTATGGTATGCTGGTCGAGTAATGGCTCACATAGAGTGGTTTTTGTGATGATAGGAACGAAGGGTACGCTGGTCTCTTCAAAGGGCTTGCACCTAATCTGCTCAAGGTCATTCCAACCGGCGCGATCATTTTTGCGTCCTACGAGCAGATCCACCGCTCGCTGTCGGCGTTTTTGTTGGACAACTGATGTCAATACCCCAACGTGGAATAGAGAAGACGACGATTAAGATCACATAGATGTCTATTATAAGTCAGTTATGCACGCGCGGAAAAAGAGAAACACTTTTTCTGGAGAAGGGATGGTTGCTGGATAGATGATGTTCTCGCTTAGAACATCTCGTCTTCGACGCGGAGGTACTCGCCGATATCGGCCTGGTGAAGCACGACGTAGGCCGTGGGGTCGAGGTCTTTGCACAACTCTGTTGCCTGGGCAGCAATGCCAAAGCCCAATGGGATGTCGTTCATGCTGTAGACGACGACTCCAGCGTACTGCGGTGTGCCTTCGGTAATACGACCGAGCCCCGACTTGACCACGTGGTTGCCGTACAAAAACGACATCTCCGAGTTGGGCTTAATCCAGACCTTGTACTATGAGGAACACACGAGGCGTCAGTGAGAAAGCAACAACCAGACGTATGTGCTAGAATTGAGGGTACAGTACCTTGGCGTACTGAGCCAGGTAGTCGAGGAATGTGATGCGCAAGTGGAACTTCTTAGTCTTGGTGAACTTGCCAACGGCAGTGCCAATGCTAATCAATTCGTCCGAGCCAATGTTGGTCGACTGGCGCATGAGCTTTTCGCTGCAGTAGTACACAATGTTGCCGTGCAGACGGAAGCAGTACTTGTCATCGGGGCGCGTCACCAAGTGCTGCACATTGCGTCCAATGCTGTTCACCACAAATCCCATCGTTTAGCAGGCGAGTTCTCGTTCGTTGGCGATACGAATGGCGTGGTACGTACTACTTGCTGACTTTCTCAAACACAATCTTGAGCTCTTCGTCGGTAAGCGGTCGCATGGTGGCTGTGTGTGTGTGCTTGAACGGACGTCGTCAAGAGGGCTGGTTAGATGAGGCGCTGTTGTTCAGGACCTCGCTCCGTAGACTTGTTGGTGTTGCCTTTCGGGGACCAACGATCTCCTGAGCTGCTCGTTGACCTCTACAAAACGATATCTGCCTTGCCTATCATTTTCACAATTCCAATTAATCGTAATATAACGGCATCAGTTCCTCTATCCCTCCACTAATGCATACAATATTCGTCCACTGTCGTAAAATAAAGGTCACAATTGATTATATTTTACCGTGGTTATCGTAAACTACATTCCAACGCGATTGGTGGTGGGCTCGGTTGAGTCCTGGCCACCACTGTTTGCTCGAATGGCCGCTATTGCTCATTTCGCACGAAGGAACCATGGCTACCCCGATCGAATCCGTCCAGGTCTTTGGCCGCAAGAAGAACGCCACGGCTGTCGCTTACTGCAAGCGCGGCAACGGTCTGATCAAGATCAACGGCACGCCGATTGAGCTTGTTGAGCCGGAGATCCTCCGTGTCAAGACCTACGAGCCGGTGCTCCTCCTCGGCCAGCAGCGTTTCGCGAACGTACGGTGACTGCGCTTCTTCTTCTGCTTGTCCGCCTCGCGCGTCAGCATGGTATCTACACAGCGCGGTAAACGTGGTGGCTATGCGTCTCTGTAAACGCTCGCGCTCGCGCTTGCCGTGGAGACGTGGAGTGGTGGACACTTCGTCCACGCCCACTCTGCCATTTCACACCCACCCACACCCACACACCCACACCCAAACGCACTTGTGAAAGCAACCGCACCAACCCCCCATCTGTGTGCATGCTCTATTTACCGCCGTGTAAATATCATGCTGTCGCAACAGGCTTGCAATCACCTTGAATAACCCACCCACTCACCCCACACTCTTCCCCCCTTCATACTTCAGGTTGACATTCGCATCCGCGTGCGTGGTGGTGGTCACACTGCCCAGATCTACGCGATCCGTCAGGCGATCGCCAAGTCGCTCGTCGCTTACTACCAGAAGTGTACGTCCTTCCCCGAGACTCTATTCTTAAAAAGCTGGATCGCTAATGTTGACTGGATCTCTCTCTATAGACGTTGATGAGGCCTCGAAGAAGGAGATCAAGGACATCCTCCTCGCCTACGACCGTACGCTCCTTGTCGCCGACCCGCGTCGCTGCGAAGCCAAGAAGTTCGGTGGTCCGAGCGCGCGTGCTCGTTTCCAGAAGTCGTACCGTTAGACGGCGGTCGACTCTATTTGCTTCTTGCTATGGCTACATCGGGTGTCTGGCCAAGTGGCTTTGCTAGTCGCGTGGTTGGGCGAACCGTGTATCAATAAACAAGGCGGAAAGGGCATTTCTCTCGTGCACTTAAATGTGGTTTCTTTTGTGTGGTTCTTGTCTTCTCTGGGATAGACAGAGCCGTCAGCGCGACCGATACAAATTATATTGTTTCTCTATTCACTGTCATCAGGACTCTCTCCCTCCGAAACATAGAGCGAGACTTGCAGACCGCAGTCAAATCCTCTAGTCACTCTTCTTTTTGTTCCGCGAGCGGATCATGACGAGGCCAATGAACGACGAGGCACCTGTGAAGAGCAGCACGAGGAGCGCGGCGGGGATCGCGATCGCATAGTGGTAGGGGAGGAAAAAATGTTGAATGGGATGGCCCTTGTCGATGAAGGGCTACACAGAAAAAGCACCAGGAATACTCAGCATTACGACTACCTTTTCACTCACACTTGCATGGCACACGTACCGTCAAGATGACCCATGCCGTGTAGTAGAGGTACACGGCAATGCTGATGAGCAGCAACACCGAGCCCACAAGCTTGTCGGAAGCACCCTATTCACCACAGTAGGTATTGCACGCTTCGATTAGCGAGATAAGAAGATAAGACGATGCCCATGGACAGCGCTGTTGGCGCCGCCGCGTGCCGAGCTGCACTCACCATGTTCAGATCTCGACGCGTAGCTGTCTGTTTGTCTGCGATTGGCTATCGGCGTCAAGAACAGATAATATAGGGCGCTGAAATGATGAAAACCATGCCTAATATAGACTATTATAGGATAGTAATTTTCGTCACCCACTTCCACGATTCTGTTTGTGCTAGTTGGAATTGATTTCAACAGGGTATACAAACATAAGAATCATACTTCAAATCTTAATAGGTTCAGGAGATATGATGGCTGCCATGAATATACAAAATATTTAAAGCCGGTGGAGTCCACCAGCAGCTCATCGACTTGAAGTCCCACAGTACAAATGGCGTAGTAATCACTGACCATTGCTAATGACGCATGTTTAATGGGTGGCGCCACCCAAAGAAACACGCGATGAGCCGGCGCGATCGACCATACAATCTCGTCCATTGTGCATTTTTCCACATACGATGACGACCGCAAATCGCTTCCTTACAAACGTCGCCTGTATAGGCCTCTTGCTGGCCAGCAGCTCCGCCTCCGCCTCCGTCTCCGCCTCGGCCGGTCCGACCTCGGCCTCGTTCCTCGCCTTCAAAGCGCAGCACGGCCTGCGTGCATTGCATACCGTGGAACTATCGCCGTTTGAAAACTGCCTCTCGGCCAACCGGTCGCTCTCGGGCGACATTTTCTTCACGCCCACTTCGTCCAAGTACGTCGACTTTGCGACCGGCGTGAATTCGCGCATCGACCGCCGCCCGGCGGCCGTGTTCTTTGCGCAGACCGAGGACGACGTCGTCAGCGCCCTCTACTGCGCCGTGCAGAACGGACTGCAGCCGGTCCCGCGCGGCGGCGGGCACTCGTACGAAGTGCTGTCGTCCATGGACGGGTCGCTCGTGATCGATCTTGCAAGCATGAACAATGTGGCCATTGTCTCGCGCGATGACGCAAGGCAGACCGCGATCGCCAGTGTCCAAGGCGGTGCGCGGCTCGGTAATGTCTACAAGGAGATATTTCGCCAAGGCCAGTACAATTTCAATGCTGGTACGTGCCCCGGCGTCGGCATGGGTGGCCACATCTCGGGTGGCGGGTACGGTATGGTCTCGCGCAAGTACGGCATGGCCGCCGACATGGTCGTCGGCATGCGCGTGGTCTTGGCCAACGGCACGGTGGTGGACGCCACGGCGACGCAGCATAGTGACCTCTTTTGGGCCCTGCGCGGCGGCGGCGCCGGGTCGTTTGGGATCGTCACTGAGTTTCGCATCCAAGTCCACAAGATCCCGCAGTCGACCATGTTTACGATCTACTATGCCAACACGGTGACCGCAAAGCTGCTCCGTGCGTGGATGGATTTCTTTCCCACGGCAACCGAACGCATTACGACGCAGATGAACGTCGATCGCAACGGCACGACGTTCCGCGGACAGTTCCTTGGGCCACTGTGGGAATTGACGGATCTCCTCGATCAATCGGGCATGACCTCGGCTGGCGGCATTAATTACGACGTGCGCACGGACCAATGCAATACCCTCGAGACTAAGGCGTTTATGTGGGGCGACAGCTGCTCGAATGTGGGGGTACTGGACACGGTCGTCCACCCGGGCCGCAACGACAAAGGCTACGCCAAGCTCAAATCGGCGTACGCCGCAGTGCCGCTCTCGGACGATGGCATCCGCGTGGTCATGGACCAGCTCAACAAAGCGCCATTCGACGGCAACTGGATCCAATTTGAAGCTCTGGGTGGGGTGTTTGCGACCAAGCCAGTGTCGTACACACCGTGGGGCGGCCGAGATGCGACCTTCTCGGTCCAGCTCTATGTCAACGCCCAGAAAGGCGAGTCACCCGATTCCACGGGGCGGCAGTGGATCCGTGGATTTGCCGATGCGCTCGCACCGTTTATGAATGGCCGCGCATACCAGAACTACTGCGATCTCGAAATTGGCGCCAATTATGGAGTGGCATACTGGGGATCAGAGAACTTTGCGCGCTTGAAGCAGATCAAACAGATTTATGATCCGCAGAATGTGTTTCACAATGCGCAGTCGGTACCGCTGCCGTAAACGACAGATGCCCGACTCGTCCATGGTACGCAACCACAGATCACACGTATCGACATGGCAGGAGTCTCTGGTAGCAGCTGGTAATGATCATTGGAGACTCTGTGTATCACATGCACCAAGCATTCGCGTAAGTGCATTGCTCGAAGGAATATTACACAAATGTACGGCTTGCACATCAGCGCTCCGCATTTCAAGTTGTGTGTAGCATGGAATCCACCAATAGTACAGTACAGAATTTATGATCCCTGATGAGTCGCATCCCACGCCGGGTGCAGTGCAGGGCGCGTTCCGTTCGAAGGCAGACTCAAAATCGCGATCTTTCGCGAAGTGAGACCAGCCGGTCCACTGAGATGGGTGCCTACAAACTGAGTCAGGCTGCCCGACTTAATTAGGTGGACTGTCGGTTATTGCTCGATGGAGACCTTCCCGTGGGTGGACTCATTCTCTAGCCATGGTTGATGAGACTGCTTTCTCAAGAATTGACCAAAGGGTGTTGATTCGTTTGCTTCGATGTTCTCAGAAATACATCGAACAAGCGCAACTGCTTGAAGTATCCACTACAATTTAGACAGCCTGTCCTATGATGGTGAAGTTCAGATCACACAATCCTCGAGGTGAAGTTCACCTCGAGGTTTCCTGGAAACCACCGAGTTGGTGGTCCTATCAGGAGATGCAGCTGAAACACAACTGCATACGCTCGAATGCGTGTCGTGTGGATTACAGTCAGTACGACATTAACGACAACGCACGCGTTGCCGACCTTCTTCATACAGGTTCCAGCCCCAAACTGACCAGCAGAAGATCCGTCTTCTACCTGTGGCCTCCGACGGTGGGGGTCCCAACATCTTCCCAACTATCAAGGGCCTTCTCTTCGATCTATGGAACGGCGGAAGATGGATCACTTCGGGAAGGAGTCGATCTAGCAACGTTTGGCCACGGTTGCTATGGATAGGATCTCGATTTAAAAAAGTAAGCCTGCCTCTTCAAGGGCTGGTTCCTCGATGTTGAAGGCCACCCTTCCCCTCACGAAGGAGTCCTCCCCTGACCGTCGAGTCATGCGCAAGATCAAGCACGACTCGCTATCCACCCAGAGTAAACCAGCTCCATCTTTCTCATTCTCCCATTTGCCCTCCAGTGAGCACTTGTTCATTCTCTTGTCTCTATCCGACAATGTTTTCTGTCCACGCGATCGCTTCCGTGCTCGCTCTCAGTGCGCTTGCCGCTTCGATCGACGCGGCGCCGCGCGTCGACCCGCGCGTGCACCGCACGCTGCGCCAGCAGGCGACTGTGGATCTCATGGTCTCCATGAAAGCTGGCACACAGGCCGCGCTGGCGAGCGTGAAAGAAGCCGACTTTGCGACCCGCGGCAAGCACATTGAAGCGCTTGTCATGCAGCTCCAGCTGAACGCCGCGGCGAGCCAGCAAGAGTTGGCACAGGTCGCTGTGAAGGAGAGCGATCTGTTTGCGTCGTCCAAACCGTTCTGGATTGCAAACCGCGTGTTCTTTCAAGGCGCGACGCTCAAATTCGTCGAGAAGCTCGCGGGGTTGGAGTCGGTCGCCGAGATCCGCGAAGAGGTCCGCGTCACGCTGCCGGTGATTGGCCTCGAGTCGAACGCCACAGTCTCGGCCGTTCGTCCGCTCGCGAACGAGTACGGCGTGACCATGATCAATGCACCGGCCGTGTGGGCCACGGAGAACACGGGTCAGGACATTGTTGTGAGTGCCATTGACACGGGCGTGCGCGGTACGCACACGGCGTTGAAGGGCAACTTTCTCGGTGACTACGGCTGGTTCGACCCCACGAGCCGCAACACCAAGGTCCCGACCGACGGCAACGGCCACGGCACCCACACCATGGGCACGATCGCCGGCGCCGGCGGCATTGGCGTCGCGCCAGGCGCCAAGTGGATGGCGTGCCGTGGTTGCGGCACGAGCAACTGCGTCGAGTCGGACCTCTTGGCGTGTGCGCAGTTTATCACGTGCCCGACCGACGTGGACGGCAACAATGCCAACTGCTCCAAAGCACCCGTCGTGGTGAGCAACTCATGGGGCGGCGGGCAGGGCGACGCGTGGTACCAGGCGGCCGTTGATGCGTGGCAGGCCGCAGGGATCATCCCAGTGTTTGCGAACGGCAACTCGGGCCCGGCCTGTACGACCGCCGACTCCCCAGGCGACTACGCCAACGTCATTGCGGTCGGTGCGACCGACTCGACCGATGGGCTCGCGAGTTTTTCGAGCAAAGGTCCGAGCGTGAAGGGGCTGCTCAAGCCCGACGTCTCGGCCCCTGGTGTCAGCGTCCGCTCGGCGTGGAACACGGGCGACTCGGTGTTCAACTCGATCTCGGGCACGTCGATGGCGACGCCGCATGTCGCGGGTCTCATTGCGCTGCTGCTCAAGGCCCACCCAGAGCTCAAGTACGCGCAGGTCAAGGACGCGCTGATCAAGGGCGTCGACACCACGACGCTCAAGCTTGCTGGTCGTGCGTGCGGTGGCACGAAAGATGGCGAGTTCCCCAACAATAACTACGGTTCCGGCCGCGTCAACGCCGTCAAGGTGATCGCCGCCGTGCCTGCATCGTCAACTTAGGCACTTGACTCACTCACGCGCCTACTGATGCCTCAGACTCACGAGTCTCTTTCCACCTTGCAACGACAGTGGGGAGTTGCGCAAACGCTGGCACCTGGTTCTGCATCTCGACTCCAGAATACGGCACCATTCGAGCTATTAGTAATGTATTTTCTTTGTACTGACACGCCTATCGTCTCGTTGTCACAGTGACCTTTCTCTTACACATGCCTGTCTTTGTCTCTGCACGGAAGTGTTTATGCACAACATATGCGGAGTGAATCAGATTCAGCGATATAAACGGGAGCAATTCGCAAAACATGCACCTGATTCCACACACAATTGTAAAACAGACACCTGACGCAAAACAGGCATCTCATGCTTTTTCGTGTGATCTACCCAAGTCGAGGTGCTAGTCTACCAAGCTCAATTGGTTGTGCAGCACCAGACAGTCCATTTGTTGCCCAAAAAAATCTAATCCACGAATGATAATAGAAAAAAAATATTTATATTTAACGTACAACTGTTTTGTCGATGTTTTGACCAGGTGTCTAAATTACAACACATTGGTTTTTTATGGACCCATTTGGACCAGCCAACATTGGTCCGTGGACACCGTAGGGTCCTTCGTAAAAATCTCAAACGACCACACACGGTCACGTACCGTCCAATTTGTCGGGATCGGTCAGATTCTGGTGATCAGACTGATTTGCTGGGGACAGGACGGTGCAACTTGTATACCGTGGTCTAGTAGGGTATGAGTTCGCTATTGCCTCGGCAAGAATTGATGAGCACAGAAAGTAAGAACAGGAATTAAACTAAAATTGATGATGGCTTAGGGTCGCAACCGATTGCTTGCTAAGACCCACAATGGGTAGCTACGCATCTCAGCTATCTTCTGCTCTTTCATTCTTCTCTGTAGCTGTTGTCAGTCATGAAAAAATGTAGCCCGGATGACATGAGTTCTACCATCGAGAATTAAATGACCATTAACAAATACATTTCGCCCGCCTGAAAGCAAAACTCAACTTTAGCGGAATCTAAAAAATCAAAAACAAGCCAGATTGATGCTTTGAATCTCCTCTGTCCAATGGTATGGGCGCGGTGATTACAAAATCCTACAAGACCAATGCTGGCACCATTCTGGAGACGAAATTTGCACTTTGGTTGCTAACCACTATGTCCTGTCATATCTTAAAAATCTATATTCGCAGACTTCTCCAATTACCCAAGCATCCTGTTGCGTACTTCGGAAGAGATTGAGTCAGATTGAGCACTTCCACAAGACCTTCAGAGCAAACGGATGCCAGATTCGAACTCTCCGTACGTTTTACCCCTTACATCTCGCTATCGTATCAGGTTTTATCAAAAACTGTGACCTCACAAAACCGTGCTCATCAATTCTTGCCGATGCAATAGAGATTGATGATGAACATCGAGCCTACAACAATGTGACCATCCTAGATGTTCTACACAGTCACCGCACGAATTCTTGTGGTCAGCAACTTGAAGCTGAGAATCTCGGTCCCGACTGATAATCTTCGAAGTTCCGACCCAAAGACAGTCCACCCTTCAACGCTTTCTGTCAATACCGCTTCCACTGCGCTGACACGCTGACACACTGCATGACACCTGACTACAGTACAGTATCTAGAAAACAATTCAGCCCACTCACTTTCCGATTTGATTGCGATTGCACACACTCGACTTCCTCTGTGTACCGAACCCAAGCAACTGATAGCCTCATGGTGTCGACCACGTTCGTCCAGCTCGTCGCACTCTCAACCGCCATCGCAGCATTGTCCGCCGACGTCGTTGCCGCGGTGCCGCGCGTGGACCCTGGCGTCCACCGCGCGCTGCGTCGCCAAGGCACGGTAAACATTATGGTCACGCTCAAGGACAGCAATCAGGCCACGATCGACTCGGTCAAAGAATCGAGCTTCCCGTCGCGTGGCGACAAGATTAAAGCACTGGTCAATCGGCTCAAGCAGCACGCCTCGTCAACGCAAGTCGAAATTAACAAGATCGTGGTGGGCGAGTCGGCGGCCTCGCCCAGTTTGTTTTCGCGCGCTACGAGCCACTGGATCTCCAACCAAGTCAGTTTCCAAGGTGCCTCGTTCGAGCTCGTTGAGAAGCTCGCAACGCTGTCGTCGGTCGGTGCAATCCGTGAAGAGCTCGTCTTGCCGCCGCTGCGGTTCGCCACGAGTACTACCAAAGCCAGTACACCAGCGTCGGCTCCAGCGGTCAAAAAGCAGTGGGGCGTGACCAAGATCCAGGCGTCCGACGTGTGGGTCGCCGGCTACAACGGCACGGGCGTAATCGTCGGTCACATTGACACAGGTGTGCAATCGACGCACGAAGCCTTGGTTGGGAGCTACCGCGGGGGGGCCTACGGCTGGTTTGATCCGACGGCCAACAAGACGGCGCCTTACGACGACGTGGGCCACGGTACGCTCACGCTCGGCTCGCTCGTCGGGGCCAACGGCATTGGCGTTGCACCGGGGGCCGAATGGATGGCGTGCCGCGGGTGCACCCCGGAAGGCTGCAAAGAGACCGACTTGATTGCGTGTGGCGAATTTATGACGTGCCCAACCGATGCCTCGGGCAATAACCGTGACTGCTCTCAGGCGCCGCAGCTCGTAAGCAATTCCTGGGGGGGTCCCGGTGGCAATAGCTTTTACGAAGCTGTTATCAGTACCTGGCAGGCCGTGGGGATTATCCCGGTCTTTGCAAATGGCAACAGTGGCCCCGACTGCAACACGACCAACTCGCCGGCGGATAGCCCCCATGTCATTGCGGTCGGCATGACCGACCGTGTCGACAGCCTCGACTTTCAGTCGAGCAAAGGCCCGGCGCTCAGTGGCCTGGTCAAGCCGGATATCACGGCACCCGGCTCGGGGGTCAAGTCCGCGTGGATTGGCGACGAGAACAATTTATACCTCACGCAGACCGGGTCGTCGATCGCGGCCCCCCACGTGAGTGGCGTCATTGCAATTTTGCTCTCGGCCGCGCCGTGGCTGGACTATGCCAGTATCAAGCAGATTTTGATGACGACCACTGACACAACGACGCTCGCGGCGTCGGAGTTCACGTGTGGGGATACAGCGGATACGACGTTTCCGAATAACCAGTATGGGTTTGGCCGAATTAATGCGTTGAAGGCGTACAACCTCGCGACGTCTTCGGACGCCACGGCGGTCCCGACCGAACCGCCGTCTGTGTGCGACGGTCTCGCGTTCTTTCCGTGCATTCGTCAAAATACGTGTCGATGGACGGACAATGGCGAGTGCGATGTGGCGCCGCCAGCGGCCTCGCACTCGGGCTCGGGCTCAGGCTCGGAACCAACGCCCGAGCCAACGCCCGAGCCAACGACACCGGAACCAACGACACCGGCACCCACAACGCCAGTGCCGACCGTGAAGACGACCCCAACGCCAACGACCAAGACGGTGCAGACGCCATGCCCAACGACAAAGCATACGTCACCGACGCCGACGCCGACGCCAACAAAAAAGCCTACGACAACGCCAACGACAAAGGCACCAACGCCGAGTCCTGATGCCTGCAGTGGACTTGACTTTCTTGAGTGCTTCCGCGCCAAGACATGCTCGTGGG
>JAADVD010000377.1:0-28530 GCA_023334535.1 Pythium vanterpoolii
CGCCCTTGGCTTTGGTCAGGCCGCGCTTCTCGGCCGTGCGTCGTCGCTTGAAAATCTTCCGCCGACCTTCGACGAGCTTGGGCGTGAGCTGATACAACTCCATATCAAACGCCAAAGCACTAAAATCATGCAACCCAAAGTGGTCGACAATAAACGGCGTCTGGACTTCGTCTTCACGACTCCTCAAATACGTGGCAATTCGCTTGGACACAATGATCTGGCCGCCGTACCCGAGGTCGCCAATCTCGCGGGCAATCAATTCGCTCGCGCCAATATATAGCGTCCGACCCGTGACCGGATGGATCTGGGAGATCATGGCGCCTTCGTCTTCGGTACTGGTATCGTGAATCCCCATGCGGACTCGGAGACCGCGGAACAATGGGTTCATCTTGAGGTTGACTTCGCGCTCGGTCTTGGTCGATTCGACCAAGCCATGGAGCTCGGACGGCCACTTGGCTTGGACCAACTGGAGCTGGGCTTCGAGGCAGTACTCCACGGCCTCGGCGATCGAGTGGAACGCGAGCTGGAACGCATCGCCGGCCGTCGTGATTTCGTATCCTCTGAATTTGGGCAGGAGCGACCGCAGTAAATCATCGTGCACGCGCTGGGCTTCGTCAATGACATGCTGCGGGGCCTGAGCCCACAACGCACTCGACGACTCGATGTCGGTATTCACAAACACTGGGAGTTCTGGCGCCGCCGTGATCTCGTCATGCAGGGCATTCGACTCGACGCGGCGTGAGCCTTGGAGCGCCCGCCACTCGGGTGTGTTCCGCAAATGTTGCGGCACCAACGGTTGCAGAATCCGCATGCAGCACTGCTGACTGCCGGCCATGACCACGGCCTGGGCCGCACCAAACAGATAATAGAGCGTCGTGACGATCCCTACAACGTAGTCCGGGATATTGTCGATCGCGTTTTCGTTCATGCCCATAAGTGTAAGCTGCAGTCCCGAGTACGGCAGGGTAAACACAATGCACACCATCAAGATCAGCTTGAGCCGGCGGTAGAGCGGCGACGCCAAGAGCATGCCATGGATATGTTCGTTCTTGCGGCCTTTAATTTTCAGATTCAAGAGAGCGGCCCAGGAGAAGAGGATCGACGCAATGATGGTCACGAGCTCAAACATATTGAGGAACCGATAGGACGCTCCGTACCCATGCTGCAAACACAGAATCACAATGCCGGCGCCGAGAAAAAACAAGAGGATCGCCATGGCGCCACTGGCGTATTTGCGGATCTGGAGCCGTTCTTTCTGCCGGCCGCGGTCGTGCGTGCGCTTAGCGAGCTTGTACAGTTCGCACGTCAAGAGGAAAATCCAGTACGCCCCCAGGACAAAGAAAATATTCTCGAGGCACAAAAGCAGCGTCAATGTCCGCGGCATGAGTTCGTACTCGTGCGACAGCTTGGAGAGGAACGCAGCTTCGCCGCCGTCGTCTTTACCGTCGTTCTTGAGGATCGACCCGATCGCACCGTCGGCGCCCGAGCCACTGCTCGCCAAGACATCTTCGAGGGTGGGAATAATATACCCATTGGAGGTGGCATTCCCTTCTTGCGACAGCCACATCTTGCGCGCGGCCTTGTCGACGTCGTCAATCATCGAGTCCATGGTCGTAATGAGAAACGCGTAAAAGAGGCCACCGGCAAGAGCGTGGACCGACGTGCAAATGAGAAAACTCGTAGTCACAAACCGCACGGCCGACCGGAAGACGTCGCCGCCGAGCTTGCGCAAGTGGTTGCTGGCCACGAGCGTCGCGAGGAAAGACACAAAGAGGCTCGAGGTATAGACAAAGAGCCACGTCTTGTCGCTCGAGAGGTCTTCGACTTGGTCGTCGTCGGCAAGCCGCCGCCGCGTGATGCCGTCCCAGTAGAATCCTCGGGCGGCCATTTTGTTGGAAACGTTGGGAAATTGGCCAACACTTGGACGCTGGTAGTTGATTTAGTGTTGGTAAACGAGGCGTGCTGTTCTCCCCAAAAAGCGTTCTTGTTGCCTGGCGTGCTTGTTTGGCCCAATTTTGTTCTTTCTGCGAAAAACCGGTTCTCCGCAGAACGGGAATCGCAAGAGGAGTGGAGCGGAGCGGAGAGCGAAACCCGTGAGTGTGAGACGACGCCACTGATGCCGCTCACAGACTCACCGACGCTCGCGTCAATCTGCGGAACACTTTTCGCGCGCGTAATTTGTTGGCGTTGACCAGAGAGGACAGGCGTGGGCTGGACTTCTCTGTTCCAGCGCTGGCGGCTATCGTTCGGTCGCCAACGGTGACGTCTGCTGTAGGTGTTGGCGGATTACTCTCGGTTTTGTTGGGTTGCGAAATACCCACCCGACTCACACGACTCACGGAGAAGCCAGAGTGTATTGTCTAATGCCATCATGTTTAGTGCCAGCAAGGCTGGCGTCACCAAATCCATCACTCGCTCCCTGGCAGAATCAGGATTAGGCCACCAATCCCGCTAAAAGTGATATGAAAATACTTGGATTGCGCTCGAAATTCATTCCTTGGAGGTTGGAATATCGGATAGTAGAGGCAAATCGCAGCTGCGTTGGACACATGGGTATGCTTTTACCCATTCTGACGAGTAGAGCAATGGTGAGACAAGATGTTTTATCACCAATGGAACAGTCTCCACAGATGTCCCAGGCCAAGGGAGTGCCAAAATGTCTGAGTGGTGAAGTTCTTGTCATGAGGCCACTGGTTGATCAATTCTGGTCCGGTCAGACTTGATGGGTGATTACAGTCACTTGCAAGCGCCTGTGACGAAGATTCAACTTCTAGGTGTGAGGCTCTGCTGATATTCGACGAGCAGAGTCTATCCGAAGTCGATGGCAGATTGAGTCGAGATAAGCTAAACCCTTCGAGAATGAGAACATCGACAGACAACATTTGAGATGGTGAGTACTGCATATTGCGTATTTGGTTCAAATACTTTCTCACGACCCTAGCCGAGGTGTATCCACCTGTTTGAACACTGCGAATACTGATTCCTGGACGCTCTCCACCTCAAGCTCCAGTTCAGCAAAAAGGGTTAGGGATTACTCTTCCCATTACCATCATTCCAATAATGAGCAGCTCACCTTGTTTTGAGAAGATCGGTCGTTTTTTATGTTGCAACATTGGCGCCATGCACATGAATTGCATTCTTCTTTTTTCTCCATGAAGCACTGCAGCTCCTGGGCGACTGCGGCGCTTGCGCTCGTGGCGTCACACTCGGCGTACGGATGCAGCGACTTTCTGCTCAATGCGACGTCTCCTAATACGGTCATCAGCGCCCGCACCATGGACTTTGAGGCCGACCTGAAGACCGTCGTCGAAGTGATTCCGCGCGGCACGACATTCCAGGAACTCCCGGTGCTTGGCTGTGTCGAGTGCGCCGACTACGAGTGGCAGAACAAGTACGGCTTTGTCGGCTTCCAGATGTTTGGGTTAAACGTCGCCGCCGATGGACTCAACGAGCATGGCCTCTCGGTCGCATGGCTCTTTCTCGAGGAGACCCAGTACCCGACGCCCCAAAACGACGCGTCACATGTGAAGGACCCGACCAAGCCCATTGTGACCTCGGTATGCTCGTACTTGTTGGGCAACTTTGCGACCGTGGAGGAAGTTCGCGAAGGGCTCAAGACCTTTGACGTTGCCGAGTTTGACGAGCGCATCCAAGTGCCGATTCTCCACTCGTCGACACTCGGCCGCATGCCGTTGCACGTGAGCGTCCACGATGCACTCGGCAAGAGCCTCGTGCTTGAGTTTATCAAGGGTGAGACCAAGGTCTACGACAACCTCAATGCCGTCCTCACCAATGACCCACCGCTTGACGAACAGCTCGAGGCCTTGACGGTGAACGGGTTCACGACGATCCCTGGCGGCTACGGATCTGTAGAGCGGTTCCTACGTGTGTCGGTGCTGAATCACCACGTGCAGTTGGGGTACTCGAACGCCGTGCCCGGCGCGTCGTACACTGTTGCGGCCGACGAGCAGCGTGGCGTCTCGGACGCGCTTCACATTCTCAACGCGGTGATTCGGCCGCCATTCAACGAGGCCACCGAGTGGAACGTCGTGCGCGACCACAAGCGTCGCAAGCTCTATATCCAGTCGACCCAGAACATGGTGCTTCGCATGATCGACCTCAATCAACTCGACTTTACCAACGCCACGAGCCGGCACTTGATCCCTGTCACGTTTGGGAACTGGTTTGTCGATGTGACGCCCGCGCTCTTGTCGCCCGAGAACCACGCTAAGACCATTGATCTGCCAGCCCGCACAAAGCTCGAACAGCTTCTTCAGCAGCTCCTCCACGGTGGTGGTGGTGGAGGGTTAGCCCCAGCCCCTTCGTCGGCTCCACTTTTGTCAACTGTCCAATTCAATGGCAAACACGAGGCTGGATCGTCGTTGGGGAGTGGCTACTGGCCGGGACTCGTCAGTGGCGTGGGTCTCGCCGTGGTCGCGATGACGCTGTTCAACATTATCACGAGTGCGCACCGCCGACGCACGTACCAGGCTATTGCGGACCCAGCAGACGTGCGCTACGCTGCCTGAGAGAGAGTAGGAGAAGCCGTATGGCTGTAGTCACTGTAGTCTCTACCACTATTGACCGAGATGCGTTGCTTGGTGGGTAGGATACTACACATGAAAACAAAGGAACGAAAAAAAAAATTCGTTTGTGGATGAGGTGTAAATTCAGTATATAGGTAGTCATTCTATCCAGTGTGGTGTCCGCTGACGCCTACCGTTTGCCTGCGCGGTTGGACGTGAGCATGCAAACCATGCGATCGAACGCTTGTTGCTTGGTGAGCCGATCAAACACGGTCGTTATCGTCGCGAGTGCAACGGTATCCTGTCGTTTGTGTTCGTTCACCAGTAGCCGCATGCCAGCGACCAACAGATCCCGGGTCTTGGCCGCATCGGCTTCAAACAACAGCGTCGTTTTCCCATTGTCCAGTACAAACGCGAGGCTATTGTCGATGGCTCCCCAGACCTCCGGCTCGCCAGCTTTCGTGGCGGCGACGCGCCGGACATTGTGGATAAAGAGGGTCACGGATTTCTTGTTTTTGGTAGTCGAGTCGCCTCCCGACGTCTCAAACACGAGGTAGCGCGACTGCGCAGTCAGCAGACGCAGCGTGCGATGCTTGAGCAAGCCATCGGATGGATAATACTTGAGTTGGAAACCTTTGACCAATAGCTTTTTGAAATGCGCCACGAGTTCTTTGCTTTTATCGGGGTTGCGACTGGCGGTTGATGGGGCAGCAGTTGGTGGCTTCATGGGAGGAAGATTTTTAGACGCCGCTGTCTCCTCCGCCACCTTGGCTTCACTGCGAGATATAGTAACTTCATGCTTCTTGTCTTCCTGTTTGGCCTCCTGTTTGGTCTTAACCACTTTTGCATCCGCAGTCTTCTCAGTGCGGCTCTCTTTTACTTCTGAAATTGCTGCCATCGCCACAATCGACTTGCGTGGCGCCGGCTCGACCGAGACCGACGGTGCCATCGCAGCCGCCGATAGAAACGATAAAATTGCAGGTACACGGAGCTCCTGACTCTCTGATGTAAGCGGCGGCTGCTGGAGCTTTCCCAGTGCTTGCTGGACAAGCTGGGCCGCGACGTACTGCTGGCCTTGGACGACCACGCCGGAGCCGCGGCGCAGCGCGATTGCAGCCGTGTCTTTGCACACTTGGACGACCCGCTCGCTGGCCCGCCGCTTGATATCCAAAATAGCGACATCAATCACTTCCTCGTGTTTTTCGAACGTCGGAGCCAGCCACTTTTCGTGGAGCACGCGTGCGCCGTGATACTGTGGCAAGACGAGCCAGAGCAGCAGCGCGATCTTGGCCTCAAAGTAGAACGGCACCCAGCCAACTACCGTGTCCCCCACAAGCTCGACGACCCAAAAAACGACGTTGACCGTCCAGAACGTGATCCACTGAAGGAGTTCGAGCTTGTCGCGGTCGCGTAAGGCTCGGGAGGACTTGTAGAGGGGGAAAATGTAGCCCACGCCTAAGCAGATTTGGCGGCCCGTCCACGGCCCAACCACCGTCATGTTCTGCGTGTGATGCCAGGCACAAGAGAGATTGTGACTGAGAGATTCCGCACGCACCAAATGGTAGTCGGAGGGGCTTTTGTATCGCCTCCAAGGGATGTTGAAAGGAGGGTCTTATGCTGACGCCCTTTCGTGCCCCAAGTTGAAGCAGCTATTCTTGTCTTGTTATTTACGATTCCGCTTAGACTAGATTCGTGAATATGTGAAACTAATTTGGCTTGGGCCACTGGCTCTTGTGTTCGTATCGGTTGCTAACAGTGTTGATGTTTCTGGGAAACCTCATGGCAGCAGTTTCCCTTCCTATCATCACCACGACCTCGGCCACCTCACAATGGTGTCGCGATGGCTGCGCGTGGAGGTGGCTCAGACCGCCATGCACGCGACCGAGGAAGGTGGCGCGCTGGCGCACTCGTCGCCGCTGAAGCTCGTGCTGACAGGGCTTTTCTTTGGGCTGATTCACGTGCTGACAGGGCCTGACCATCTGAGTGCATTGGCGACGCTTTCCGCTGGCTCGTCGTGGCGCTCATTCGCGCTTGGGATCCGCTGGGGATGCGGCCACAGTATTGGCTTGATAATTATGGCTGTAATCTTTATCAGCCTAGACGGCAAGCTGGATTTCTCCGTGCTAAATATCGTCACCGACATCCTCGTGGGATTCTTTATGGTTGGGCTCGGATTGTACGGCATTCACGAAGGTGTGAAAAAGTCCAAGCAGCGGCGACGCGAGTTGCGAGAAGAAAAAGCGCGGAAGCGAGAAACGCAGCTGGAAGGCGGAGACCACGCTGCGGACGAGGAGAGCGTGGGACGAGAACACGAAGACGATACAGAAGCCGAGACGGCCTCCATAATCAGCGCGTCCCCACGAGAATACCTATTCAAAGGCGCCAAAAGCTCGGATGGACCCAGCCAGCAGTCACCGGATAGAGAGGAAGAAGACAGTGAAGCAGCGCCGCTGTCGCCGTCACATCACAAGCGGCCACTCGCAAAACTCCAAAAGAAAAAGGTTGAAGAGGAAGAAGACAACGACAATCAGCATGCCCAAACCGCGACGACCCACGACACGATTCCGCCTCAAGTCAGCCCCGCGGATAGCATTGTGTCGCTCCAGGAACTGCTTTCCGATCGAAGACACAGTTCGGAGAGTCCAGAGGGCCACGACCACGACAGTGATAGTGATAGTGATATTGACGATGTGGAAGCGCGAGAGGAGAAGATCAAGATCTGCGGCAAGCGGTATCGACTACCCAAGTGGATGCAGATCGATTTCAAAAACGCACAGACGCAAAAGGTATGTGTGGCTAGAGGTGTGGTATCTTCCCGAATGTTAATTAACCATGATGCTATTAGTGCACAGCGCTGATTGTCGGCATTGTCCACGGCATTGCCGGTCCCGGTGGCATTCTCGGTGTCCTCCCTGCCGTCGGTCTCCACGATACGGTTAAATCGGTGCTTTATCTCGGCTCATTTTGCTTGACGTCGATCGCGACCATGGGTATATTTGCGGCAGTCTACGGCGAGGCCACTGGCCGCTTGGGCGAGCGCAGCGAGATCATGGCGTTTCGGATTTCCATTTTCTCGTCGATGCTGTCGGTCATTGTTGGCATTCTATGGCTCGTGCTCGCGGCAATGGGCAAGCTCCAAGAAGTGTTTGGGTAGAGTACGTTTGCGTGGGAAAAAAAGAATTTATTACGTCGTACGGACTGCGGTCTCGATTAGAAGCTTACTGTGATAAGGACATCTCGTGCTTATTCCGCCGAGGCTTCCACAGCTTCAGTGTCCGCGGCCACAACGGCAGCCGCAGCCGCTGGCTCGCCGACCTTGTCCTCCACCACCCCTTTGCTAACATCGTCCTCGTTATCGTCAGCCTTGGTCGCGTCCTTGTTCTTCCAGTAGTCGTCCATGTCGGTGTCCAGTTTCTTCTGCGCATGCTCCTCCGACTTGCCCCAGTACGAGTCCATTTCGCGGTCGAGGTCTTCGGCGGTCTTTGGCTTGGACTTGTCACCGCGGCCACGGCCACCTCGTCCTCCTCCTCCTCCTCCGCCCTTGCCCTTTGCCCCGCCACCGCCGTTTCGGCGTCCACCAGCGTCCCCGCCCTTGGCGTTTGCCTGCTGGCTGCCGCCCTTACGATTCTGTCGGGATTCATATGGGGCCGCGCGTTTGCCACCGCCACCTCCACCTCCACCATTGGGCTTCTCGTTGTTGCCGCCACTCTTGCCTCGCGATCCACGTTGTCTTGGCATCTTCGTCGAAGTCTATAGAGCGTGCGAGTCCCGCGCTTCTAGAGTTGGCGGGGGGAGATCTGAGAGCAGGAAACGGAGGAGGGGAGCGGAGCACAACGTGGAACAAAAATCGGTGGAAACAGATGGTGCATTTTACGATGTTGCCCCAACAAGATCTGAAACTAGGATGTCACCTTCGTGCAACTTTCCAGAGTCCAAGGGCACCGAAGTTCAGTTCGTCCAGATGCATGATCCACGGCATAAGGACGACTGACAGTATATCACAAGACAGCGCTGTTTTCGCTGTTCTGCATTGGGGATACGAAATGTGCCGAAGTCAACATGGTCCCGCCAACCATATTCGATTCAAGTTGCGGAGTCATTAAGTCCACATATGACCAACATTCCGCATCTCCAACTGGGAATTTTCTCCAAAGTTTGGGACGAGTGATGTTCCAAAATCGGAGTGAAGGTCCCAACTGTCAACTCGACCGTGACACAACTGGTCATCACGTCACCACACGGTGCAAGGTCACATGAGGCGTAGCGAAATGGATCGCGATCCCATCGATCATTCCCCAACCTCCTCACATGTTCACAAGCCTCCACCAGCATTACTTGCTCCGTTCCACTCCTCCTGCTTTCTCCTCTCCTCTTTGCAACTATGAACTCTCCTGTCCACGCTCCCTCTTCGCCAAAGTCGTTCGATGCACCAATCGCCAGCACCTTTAGTCAGCTTATGATCTCGCTGCCAGCTGATGAGCACGAATACCGAGATGATACATTGCTTGAAGCCGACCCACAAGACCATCACTATGCGCCATACCCGACCAGCGCCAAGGCTTCCTTGGCGACAAAGCAGCCACGCCGCCGCCGCAAGCGCGAGGCAATTGACATTCCGGACGAGCTCGTTCACATGTATGACGCCCAGGAAGTCAAACGCATTAAGAACCGCATTGCGGCCGCGCGCCTGCGCGAGCGCTCGCAGAAGAAGATTTGCGACCTCGAGATCGAGGTGATTGCGCTCCGCGAACGCAACGCCGAGCTTGAGGCGCGTATGGCTGCGTGCCAATGTAACGGCTCTGCTGTTGCGAAGACGGACGCAAGCACGTCGACGATGTCCCCGCCGCACTCTCCCAAGCCTGAGCCGCTCTCGCCAACACCATCGGTGCGCTCACCGTCATCGATCTCAGACGGCATAGCCATGACCGAGCACGACGTCATGACCGAGTTTGAGAGCGACTTGCTCCACCAGCTTTTGTGGCAGTCGGAGGAAATGGCCGCCATGCAAATGCAGCTTTAAATTAGTACCAATTAATCGAAGTAGATAGACCAACTGTGTTGTCAACATACGTGCACATGCACATCAGCACCTACCACTCCTTCCGCTATGTTCGACGATGCCTCCCGTTGGTCACAACCATTGTCCTCACTCATCATAGTGACTCTTAGGTTTGTTTCCTACAAAAGTATAGCTTCCAAATAGTAGACCCTGTTTTTCCCACACGCACAGAGCCAAACGGCAATCCAAGCACGAGCAGCAAGCAGCGCGGGGGGAAACCACGCACAGAAGCTTCGAAGCATTTGGACGCGGCGACACGACACTTATAAATCGCTCTTAGAAAAAAACGCACCGCAGCATGGCCGATCCCGTGGACGCCGTCGCAGCCGCGGCCGACGCCTTGGCGGCAGCCGTCGAAGGCGACTTCAACGAGGTGATCAACGACGCGCTACCCGCGCCCGCCGCGATGCTGGATCCGGATCTAACGGAGAACGGCGCAACGCTGAAGAAGCGGGCATTGGATATGCTTACGGAAGCAGCCGATCAAGCCGACGCAAACGGCGATGACCTAGAGCTCGAGGCTACGACGCTGGACGATGTGATGGTGTCGCCGGTTTTGAAGAAGGCGCGCGTGAGCGAGACCGGTGAGGCGGACGAACCGCTTAGAGGAGATGAGGCAGGTGGAGGAGTAGTGGTGGAGGAGGGGGAGAGTCAAGAGGTGGATCTGGGGGACATTGCGGATGACGACGCCGATGCGCTGGCGCCGCCGGACGCAAGTACGGACGAAGACGAGGAGACGCGTGGCGACCACCGCAACGGTCACGGCAACGGCAAGGTGCTGGATGTCGTCACGCTCGATGAAGAGGAGGAGGACCAAGGTGATGATGACGAGCTTGACGACGGAGAAATGAAGCTCGATGAAGAAGACGAAGAAGAGGATGAAGAAGATGGGCAATTGCTCTCGCCCATGCAGCGACGGAAGATTGATCAAAACAAAGCCGAAGCGCGGCAGTTGTTGCACCAGTTGGATAGCTCGGCACGCAGCAAGCTTGTACTCACGGCACTGGAAAAATACGGCGAAGATCTCTTTGATGGGCACGAGACCGCACGCGATGGAATTCTCATTGACGCCTGTGCCAACGACGCCATGCTGGGTCTTATGAAAGAAGCCATTCGCGTGAGTGAGCTGTATCTGCGGGGTACAGAAGACGCGCCACTCGAAGTCGACGACGACGAAGACTATGGCGACGAAGAAGACGATGAGGACGAGGACGAAGATGAGGACGACGAAGACGAGGAGGACGACGAAGAAGAAGCGACAACGCACCAGCGCGTCGTACCGATTGACGAAGATGTCGGCGACGATGAAGGCACACCGGGGGAGATCAACCTGCTGTCTGATGAGGAGACTGACGACAATTCGTCCACGCGGGCGAACCTTGATGTACATGAGCCAGGAGACTTTGACGAAGGAGAAGACGAAATTGAAGACGAAGAGGACGATGATACTGCCGGGACGGGCGGTGAACTTACTGTAGAATCCGTTACAGGTGACGAAGAATCGGTCGAGGAACTCTCCAGTTAATTTGCCCCCGTGAATGACGTTTCTTTTCTAACCTAGCGTTTCATTGCGATGCGCCCTAACCTGACACTGTGATACCAACAGATACAACCCCGTCCAGTAAAGCAAGTCAACACTACAAGCTCGAGCAAAGGATCTACCGTGTACTACCCAACCCTCCGTCATCATGCTACCACTGCCCGCAGCTCGGTCGCGGCCGTCGCGACCTCTCCAAAACTCGCGGTATCAGCGACTTTTCGTTTCTGCACACGAGCTGCAATGATCGTAATGTCGTCGGGCATGCCGCCGCCCCACAGCAAGTCGTTTTCTTTGGCGAGCCGCGCAAACGGCGAGTCGCGCGTGCGGTCGAGCGACAAGTCGTACGCTTTCTGGACCAATTTGGTCGTAAGTGCTTCGATCTCGGGCTCGGCACTCACAATTTCCAGCAAAACATCTTCGTCGACATTGTCAAACAAGCCATCGGTCGCTAGCAGAATCAAATCACCTTCGAGCACCGGGACACGCAGCCGCACGCCGTTCGTCGGGGTCTCAAACAGTGGCTTTTCGTTCATCGGGGTCGGCGACGGCGACGGCGCAAGCTCGAGGTCTTTATGGACATCGTCGCGGATCTCCGAGCCGACAAAGCCGAGTTGGAACGGACAGTTAAAGTAGTGCAACTGCTGCGGCGAGCGGTACGAGACGTGGGCACCTTTGCGACGACCGGCCGGCGTGAGGTCAATGTCGCGATCGCGGATCTTGCGCGAGAGCGAACCATCGAGAGTCCCACGCGCGTGGACCGAGTCTTTGTCGGACCGCTTGTCGCGGATAATGAGAAAGCCAGAGTCGCCCAAGTTGACTGCATGGAGATCGGCAGCGTGCGGATCCAGGGCGATCACGCATGCCGTGGCACTACCGACAATCTCTTTTTGGAGTACGGTCGACCACGCCGCGTGGAGCACTTCGCTTGGATCGACACGCTCTTCTTTGGCGTACGACATCTGCGCGGCCTGGTGGGCCGCACGCATGAGTTCTTGTGCATAGTGCTTTGCACTAATCCCTTTTTCAAACCACGAGCCAACGCCATCGGCGACGCCCAACGCCAAGACATCCGAAGGCCCAAAATGCTCGCGGAAGCGATCGGTATGTTCGTCAAAGACCTCGGACGTCGGCTCGAGAGTGCCGACAAAGTATGCGTCTTCCCCACCTGTATCGCGCTTGGCAGGGTGCGGAATCGACATGGCATACGAGTGGAGATAGTACGTCCAGTGCTCGCCTGGCGTCGGTTGTCTACACACAGGCCAAGCAATGAGTATTAGTTTCACAGCCAGTAGTATCATTGAGGAGTAGTAATATCCCCAGAACGCACTCTTGGTTGCAGTCGGCAGCAAGTGACGTATTGAGCGGAAGTCCCTTGCGTGGGAGGATTACGTTGATATAGTCCGACTTGGCACTAGGGCACATCCACAATATTACTCTTCGCCCCCGCCGCAGGAATACCAAAGTCTCACGTACCTAATGTGAGACTCACTGTCTTGCTCGTCACGACGGTGGAGGAGAGACGCAATATCAATAAGCGAGACAGTACCCAGCAGCTTCCCACCTTCCAACACCGGCAGCTCGCCTCGCCCCGACAATGCCATCACGGCACGACACTACCAGAGCCAATACCCGTCAGTGAGGGCCCTCATACTTTTTCTCATATATACGGATACATACATCTTCGACCGAGTCATGGGGGGAGACGTGGAGAATCTCCCGGGCCGGCTGCGCAATGTCGAGCACCTTGGACTCCCAATCCACGGTCCGGCGGCTGCTGTCACGACCATCATTTGGGGTCGCAGTCGGCGCCTCGGGGTCTGCCTTCTTGCTCTTGCGCCGCTTGGGCGTGCTGTCCATTTTTGCAATGCGCTCGAGAAGAATATGATTGGTCACCAAGCCCACGACCTTGTGGTCGCGATCGACGACCACGAGCGTCGCCGAGTTTTCGTTTTTCGCCATCGACTTGACGGCGTCGCGGACGGTCTGATCCGCAAAGATGTAGTGAGTCTGTTTGCTACGGAACTCCTTTGAGACCGCAAGGAGATCGGCCACGGTCTCACGCGGCGTTGTCGCGAAATGGCGGCTTCTTCCTGCGATGGATAATGGGCTGTTAGAGCTCATTCCAACGAGCGCCGATGCGGCGGAGAAGCGCGCAAGTCTGCGGTGGGGAAGCGCATGCTCAGTGCGGCGCCAGTGCGTGCGCAGCGGTCGCGCGAGAAGCCGAAATCCCATCACTAGGTCGATGCTGCAGGCCGAAATGGTCGAGGCACCAGTTGAACTTCTGGTTTTCCCTCCAGTCAGTCGTCTACACGCCAACTCAAAATCGAATCTTCCAATTTCTGGCAAGACTTAAGGCACATGATTGGTCATATATACACAGTAATTAGTATTTTGACCAATAAGAGGGCTTAACGTTGACTTGAAGATGAAAGCCAAATCGTGATTACGTTCGATGACTGTGATCTAACATTAGGGAGACTGGGGAGAAAACATAGAGAAGAATGAGATGACGCGCCACCACTACCACTTGATCGGCTCAACCGCTAAATAATCGGCTCAACATAGGTAGACAAACTAAAGTTCACATGATGCATGATGGTAATTTTCTGGCAGATTCGCTGTCCTCTCTTGTGGGATGTTAATGATCGAATTCGTGTTTTGCTCATCCTGTTTTCAAAACAGTATTTTGGCTTGGTGGGCACCCACAGTTTACTAGCTGCTAGATGCGACCGTCTCACTACTCGTCCATCTCGTCGCCTTGCGCTTCTACCACGGCCGCTTTGATCTGTTTAATCAGCTCCCCAAACGCGTGATCGTCAAAGTCGAGATTCGGCACGTTCTCCATACACGCCGTGTCCACTTTCGTGACATCTCCGTTATTCTCAATAAACGACGCAAGAATCGTCGGCCCGCACAGCGTTAAATCGTCGCCAGTCGTCGGTAGGAACCCAGCACCATGACCGCCAAATTCGAACTCCACCAGCATTTTCTTCTCCGCTTTCAGAGCTTCAAACTGGCGTTTGCCCAGTTCACTCGGGGTCTGGAAATCCAGTCCTCCCACGATAAAGAGCGCCCCGACGTCGTCCGGTAGTGTCGCCGTCTTGTTCCAGTATTGGTCGTGAGGATAGAGAAAAGGTGTCTTGATCGGTGGGATCTGAGAGAGGTCCTCTCCATCTTCTTCCAACGCTTGGCGAAGTTCACCACACGTTGTGGACTTGTTAGCAGGAGTATTAAACCCACCCGAGACGATGCAGTAGGCTGGTAGCGTCTCCACGTTGAGTGCAAACGGTCCATGCAGGAAATCGTCTTCGAGCGACGCGAGGTCCGGCATCGGCAGCTGCCACAGTTCGGAAAACGTAATGAGAAAATAGAGCATACTCGACATGGTACTGGTTGGGTTTGGGTCAAGAAGCGTCGGTTTCCACGTAGTCTGGGGTCGTGGGATCGTAGGAATCGACCACGCATGGGGACTGGAGGCAGCTTTGCCGTACTGGGATTCCATCCGCTGCTCAAGGACTTCGTAGACCAAATGGAGCTCGTCGAAATCCTTGGAATTACACCGACGGACGCGTAAAAGGAGTGATGGAATCAGCGTCCGCCACGCGGGATCCCGCACCAGCAGCGTAAACAAAAACCGTAACGCGTGACTCGGTGTCGGCTCGTCCAGGAGAAGCGATAGGCCACTCGCACAGGCGTTGGTCTCCATCGCAGCATCAATCGATTCGTACATCTTCAGCACTTCTTCAATGACCGTCTCTTTCGACTTGAATTCAAGAGGACACGTGGGCGAGTCAAAGCACGCTTCGAGATAGCGTGTGGTCGGCGGTGCAATGTTCTTGTTCCACTCGACCGCGGAGAAATTCGATTCGCTGAGGACGCCGTCGAGCATGTACCCTTTGACTTGGGGCGGCGCGAGGTGCATGACCCGCTCGACGAGGTACGTACCATAACTCACGCCATAGAGAAAGACTGTACTATCTTCCTTTGGATCTTCCGCGATTTCTTCTAGGTACGCGAGCAGAGCGACGACATCCCGGGCCGCGCTGGTGACAGAGTAGGCCGCGGTGTGCCCGTCGATCTCGACGATCACATCCCGCATACAGTCGGCGAGTTCAGTGAGTTCAAGTTCGGCGCCGCCAGGGCTGCCGTCCGCCAATGCCTGTGCAGCTTCGCACTGCAAGAACCCACTACGACCTGTGCCGCGGTGGTCCATTGTGTAGACGTTGGCGGTGTGGTTGAGCAGCGACGAGAGAATTAGCATCATGGTTTCCATGTTCGTGGAAGATGCACCAGGTCCGCCTTCGAGAAACCATACGGTCTTGGTCGCTGGTTGGGCAGTCGCGAGCATGCGCTTGACAAAGACCTCGGTGGTTAGGCTGCTGTTGCAGATCCCGGGATGGCACAGCGGCACTTGGATCTTGGCGCATTCGAAATGGGCGGTTGCAAACAGCAGCGCCGAGGACACGTCGCTTGGCGTCGTTGTCGCGGTGCAGGGGTACCAGCCGTTCACGCGCAGCGCATCGGCAATACTAAGCAGCAGCAGCAGCAGCAGCGCTGGCGAGAGGAGGAGGCGGAGCATCATGGGGCGAGAAATGAGAGATGAGATCTGCGTCTCACGTCCGGAGGGCGGTTGAAGAAAGATCACCTGACGCAGAAGGCGTGGGTGCAACTCAGAACCGGTTTAGAGTGGAGTACCGGTATTAGTACTGGCATCATTGAAAGGGTCTGAATATGTGACGTGGTATAGAAGTGCAAATGACTGACCGAACTGCGGAGCCGGTCGACGCTACCCGCATCACGAAGGAAGCACAACAACACAGAGCATACGGAGCATAGAGAGCACAATGGCATACGTGCCGGTCGCAACGTTCAATCCCAATCCGACGGGTGCTGCGGCGTTAAGCAGCGTGGTATTTAACGGTGTCGGTCATGCTCCCAGCCTTGACAAACGCTTTCGCGGTACGGTACGCCGTCTCGGCGACAAACACGGTCGGGAGGCACCACGAGTTGCCCTGCGAGTTGTTGGCACCGCTGTAGGTACGCCATAGTTACGGCCGAGCGCAAGCGACATCGGATGGCCCGAGGCGTCCGACTGGACGTTAGCATTGAGCGCATACTCGGTGACAACGCCCTGCTCGAGCTGGACGATCGAGGTCCGAATTCGATTGTCTTGCGGCACAAAGACGCCATCGCTATTGTCGCCGTGAACCGCGCCCATTGTGGAATGGCTGCGTCCAGCAGACGGCCATTGAGCGTGGTCTGGACAGCCCGCGAGCAGGCGTTCCAGAACGTTGCGAGCTTGGCGTTCGGGGACTTGGCATTCGTGAGGTACGTTGCGGCCGAGGCCGCGTCCCCCAAGAACGTCACAAAATCGCTGGCCTCGTACAACGCCCGACGCTGGATACGACCGTAAAAAAGTGGAGGCCGAGTTTGTCTTCACACAAGTCACAGCCTTTGGCGTCGTTAAGTTCTAGATGACGTATGCCAGGTCGTTCTGGATGACACCGTGGTCGTGCTGTTGTAGAGGTCCACGCTGTGCACGAGGTAAGCTTTGAAGAACCGCATTAACGAACGGGGACGGAGTGTAGGCACGTCGTTCTGCGGCTGGCACCAGCCGTCACATAACGCCGTGCCAGTCACAAAGTACTTGGCCTCGCCAAGGACCATGAAGGTTGTAAGCCCATGGACTTTCTTGCTGAATGTCACGTGGTCCCAGAACGTTTGTTCGAGCACCTTGTCGCCGCCTTTATGTAGCGACTTTTTTTTGGGACTTCCATGACGAGTGCGGCGTCACGGATCAAGTGGAAGACGTAGTTGTTCATGCCACCCAGGGCTGCCACAATGATCCAAAGAGCCAACGCGTCAATCACATTCTTGGGACTAAAGTTGGCCAGAAAAAACGACTTGATTGACGGTAGCGCCGACGACAAGTAGGTCGAGATGTCGGCTAGGATGCCAGGCGTGCCGGGGCTCACAGGAGCCTTAGTGACTTGGGTCACTTACTAGTTGGATCCAAAGCCGCCGTTGTTTCGTAATACATCTGGCGTTCACTTGGTACTGGAAGAACTGAGCGCGACTAGGCGGCACAGATTTAGACGCAGAATGGCCCGGCTATGTACGATCAGGTGGCCGCTGACCGTTGTGGATCTGTCAAAAGTTCAACCTCCCAACCCGTCTCACTCACTTTCTCCTGGATTTTTTATCTTCCGTCTATCGCTAAGACCGTCAACCTGGGAAGACAGAGAAACTCTGTCTACCTGTCTGCTTTCTGCCTCTGTCAGAAAAAGAGGCCGAAAGCAGACAGGCACACTAGTGTGTCTAGACAACTGAATCGAAAGCCTTTGTGTGGTGTTCAACCTGTCTCATCGAAGGAATGGAAGAAGTGAGACAGTTCTGCCACCGTATCCCGCGGAGCTGCTTGAAATTTCCTCATCGTCACTGGGCTGCGCGATCAAGCAGAAACTGTTCAACATTGAACAGGTACTTTTCTTCGCGACGTTATCAAACTGCCTCAAGAAGGTCTAGCGACAGTCTGTTAAAACAGCCGAACAGAACAGATCTCCAATGGATTCCTCACAGCGTTGACTCCAACGGCACGGCGAGAAATCCAGTATGTGGACGATTAATGGCAAACTTAAGCAATCGAACGGATTCAAAGGTCCCTTGCTCCTTGGCACTAGGCACATTCCACAAAGATGCTTTTGTTACGGATATAAACATGTTCCATCGTTTCTCGTATCAGCCCACTCAGGTCGCCGTCACGAGCGTACTCGAGCGCCACTTGTCCCGGTCGCCCGTGCCGTGGTGGCGCTGCGCCAGCATCGTTGAGATCTCGTCTGTCGCGACCTCTACTTCCTGCTTGCTCTCTTTCGTGGCCAGCGCTTCGTCCATCGCCGCACACGCCAGCACAATCATCGCAATGTCGACGCCAGGTGCAATTCCCACACAGTACGACAGCGGCGTCTCGGTCTCCTCGACCAACTCTGCCGCCTTCCGATTCTTTTTCCTCATCCGCTGCTTTATTTCTGACTCGATGTATACTCGGGCAATGCACTCGCGGTCGCGCTTCAGTCCGCGATCAAGCCAGAAGAGTGCCTCGTGGTTTTGCCACAAGCCTTCGACGCGGATATTAATTGGTGTACTGGTCACAGGGTCCTCGAGCTCGATCAGCAGCCGCTTCTCGAGTGGTCGCGTGTTGGTCTGGAGATAGCACAGCGCGTGACGCTCGTGCCACACAGACTTCGCTTCGCCTACGGATGCCGCACGGTTCGCGAGGCCGATGGGCATGGGCATCCGGGGTACGTAGGTTGCGTAGTCTTTGCCGACAGGGTAGCCCTCCAAGGTAACCACCGGCACGCCGTTCTTGTCCAACAAAAGTCGCCTGGCGTTGCA
Organism: Pythium vanterpoolii; assembly: GCA_023334535.1. Classification (NCBI taxonomy): domain Eukaryota; phylum Oomycota; class Peronosporomycetes; order Pythiales; family Pythiaceae; genus Pythium; species Pythium vanterpoolii. Next base: position 18,518 of record JAADVD010000377.1, read on the forward strand.
GTCTTTGATGACGCCAATCTGAAACATCGTGACGTTCATTTCCTCGTCAACAATGGCCAGCGGCGTTGCATGTGTGTGCGACCAAAAGCCAAACGGCATCCGCAGCGTCGTCACATGCTCGAGCACAAAGCGCGTGTTGATGACGCGCGGAAAGCGGCGCTGCGGCGCAAGTGGCGTCTCCTGCACATGCGTGGAGGTCTTGTTGCCCATCGACACTTCTGTTCTTGACTGCGAAGAACAGAGTGCAGGACGGAAAGCGATGTTGGGCACGAGAGCGTTTAGTCAATGCAGAGACCGTCGGTCATTCAAGGATGATGGGCATCATGTGGCCGTACTAGGCTAGTCTCGGTTTGCTAGAATGTAGCCATGCTTATAGAGACTAATATGGATACTCTCCAACAATGTAGTCGTGAGGTTCAACCTCTCTCTTCTTTTTTCCACTTCCCTCACTGTGTCTTGATCGACGTCAGCATGGCTGTAGCTTCGTCTTCCTTTGGTTCAGCTCGAAGAAGGCAATGCCTGGGTCTCGCCTCCGTCCAGTAGAACAGAAGATACATTCATCACACAGCCAAGCCAACACGCAAGAGCAAACATGCTCAGATGGTAAACTCACTTCAAGTTGAACCAAGCAGTAGAACAGTGAATGAGAAGTTTCTGAGCAGTCCCGAGGACGTTGCTGAAGAGAAAGAGAGAACAGAACTATTCTAGACTCTTCTAGCGATTCGACACATCACTGAACCACGAACGTTATGCGAGGCAATGGCTTCTGGTGACTCGGACGAATGGCTACAAGCCGTTAACTCAGAAATCCAGTCACTCAACGACATTCGCACACAGACTCTTGTCGCTCCTCCAAAAGCGCACTAGATTCTACGAAACCGATGGATTTGGGTTGTAGATAAAATGGTAGCTGTGAAATGGAAAGATTCAAAGCACGACTGCTTATTGAACGATTCCTTCAGCAATTCGGCATTGACAACAATGAGATCTTTGCCCCTGTGCTTCGAATGGAGGTCCTTGGACTTCTTCTGACGATTGCAGCAATGCTAAATTTTTAAATTCACCAAATGGACGTGAAAACTGCATTTTTAATGGATTCGTAGATGAAAAAGTTTACCTGGAGCAATCAACCTGACGTTTTTTTGCAGGGAAGAAACCAAGTCGAATGTGCAAGGTGGTGGTCCGCGCAGTTGGCGACGACGGAGGTATCGCGATCACGAAAAGTGATTCATGGTAGAGACACGGATGCGCCAATGGCCAGTTGTCAGTTGTCGTAGCGCTATCTGTGCGTCTCAGTCTCATTGCGTGCGATCCACGCCAGCAGCCTTCGTCGTCACCGAACGTGTGATAGGCGCAACCCTCTTCAAGTCGATCACGACCAGCTCACTAGTCGATATCTGATTTCGGTCTATGATTGGTTCATCCCCTGATCCAATGAGCATTCAAGGTTTGATCCACGTCCTTCATCGCAAGCTTTCAGGTGGCCGTTCGCGTCACTAGTGCGAGGCGTTCACTATTGGCTGACGGACTGATCCAATTCTTCGCCCGATGGGCGTCTCGTCACCTCTTCAACGGCCAGGACTGATACTCCATCGCATTTGTGACGAATACTGTGCGGTGTCTACAGGATCTCAGCCGTTCGACGTGAGATGCAATGGGAGTGTGGAGACCCCACGACTCATCAGTATTCTATTCGCATTCTAAACCCCACCCCCCACACCTCACACAAGCCATGGCCCCTAACCAGCACGGCACCAAGACCGTCACGCCAACACCAGCGCCAACGGCCACGCCAACGCCAACGCCAAAAGCCAAGAACGCCACGCCAGAGACGTTGCTTCCGATTAAGAATGCGTACAACCTCGAGGTCACGCACGCGACCATCGACCGTCCTGAATTTCGTCAAGTTTTCCCGACCAAGACGTACCCGCCAATTCCTGAGCTCGCCTTTGACGATCGCGCTGCGTACGCTGACCCAACGCTCCAGAACTTGTTACAACACGCGACGGTCCGTCACATTGCCCCCAGAATTGGCACGGAACTCACGGGCATCCAGCTCCACGACCTCACGGACGCCCAGAAAGATGAGCTCGCGTTGCTCACGGCGCAGCGCGGCGTCGTGTTTCTTGTCGATCAGCAGATCACGCCCACACAGCAGCTCGAGCTTGGGCGGTACTGGGGTCCGCTCCACGTCCACGCAACGCTGGGGCATGTCCAGGGTGAGCCCGAGCTGTTTGTGGTCGAAGCGACTGTCGAAACCAGCGACAAGATCCGCCATGCACAGAGCGAGCTCGTGAGCGAGTGGCACAGCGACGTGACATACGAACGGCAGCCGCCGTCCTACACTACGCTGCGGGCCCACGTCGCGCCAGACGTAGGCGGCGACACGATCTGGGCTTCGAGCTACGAAGCATACGACCGTCTCACGCCAGCGTTTCAGCAGTTTGTCGACGGGCTCACGGCGATCCACAGCAGCAAAGCCCAGGCCGAGACAACCGCCGCCCACGGCCTCACTGTACGGCGCCCGATTGTTGAGCATGAACATCCAGTGGTGCGGACCCATCCCGTGACCAAACGCAAGGCGCTGTTTGTGAACCCGCTGTTTACTACGCGGATCAAGAACCTGTCACGAGCCGAATCCGATGCCGTGCTGCGGTTTCTAAGTGCCCACATTACCCAAGGCCACGAGTTCCAGGTGCGGTACCACTTGAAAAAGGACACGGTCGCACTGTGGGACAACCGCATTACGACCCACGCGGCGACGTTTGATTTCTTACCCGGGAACCGCTTGGCCACGCGCGTCACGACGCACGGCGAGATTCCGTTCTATGAGGAGACCAAAAAGCAGTCGACTCTGTGAAGGTTGTACACGTTTGGCGGACCAGCTTCGAAGCTGTCTGTCCTCTGCCGTTCTATGTCTGTGTCTCCACACATATATATGAGTCTGTGTGTTTTCATTCAAACGAACAATTGTTGAACACCTGACGAGCATCTCACCGCATCTGCCACGTGATGGCAGATTCGTGTCGCCAAGAGAATAGATATATCACTCACGGCATAGCAGACCCAGGTTCTTCGGCAATCGATCAGAGGCTAAGTGACTGATGGTCTGGTCTGCGTTTTGAAGACACCGCAAGATCGCTTGCCTTTGTACGGCGTGCAAATTTCCACAGGCAGATTATCTTATGCGATACCCTCCGGTTACTCTCTTTTTCGACTGTTTCCTGCGACGGCGCGCGCCGAAATTCTATTCTGTTCTTTCGCATGCGTACGTGTCTCGCCTCTTCCGTCCACGCGCCACGATCTTAAAACATCTAAAGCCACCGTGGCGACCAAGGGATACCGTAGTCTCTCCAGAATCACAGGCTTCACAAAACCGTAACCTTGACGAATTCTGCCTTGGGTGATAAAAGGAAAAACCCTTAGAACGAACAGACTGCAGAAGAACACCACGTTACAGCCACTGGGCACCCATGGGAAACCCACACCCACCACCAGTAGAGGCAGCGAGCAGCATGGCGTTTGGTTTCTGGCGTGAGGACTCGCGTGTACCCACGCTACGTACATTTCAAATACGCTGTCACCAGCGAGTGAACAGCACGGAGCGTTCTGTGCGCCAACACGGCGCTTCCGTGTTGTGGAAAATGGGCGGCGGAACGTTCCGCACGAGCGTCACCATTGTTCCGCCCAAGAAAAAATGGGTACAATGCCGAATCCACACGCACGACCTCTCCGTTGAACCTGGCGGTGTCCCATCGTGATTCCATTCCCGACAAATCGCAAAACAGGGTAAACTACATATTCATCATCAAATTCTACCGCGGTGTACCACTGTCGTGATTTATAGCTCACTTCAGAACGGCGGTAACCGATTTCGAATAGCGTACCTTGTTATGATAACCGACTGAAAAGATCGGCTCACTGGCGTTCTCTCCCTGTCAAATCGCATCTACAAAACCGACGACACCACGAGCGACTCGACGAACAGCTCCAGAACGCGTCCACTCTCGCAAGCTCCTCCCGCTGTCGCCACTGTCGTATATGTCCTGTAACATCGCCGCCCCTAAACGCTCTATACAAGTCGCCACACGCATGCTACGCCCTGGGCAGCTGCCGACTGGTCGCACGCATGGCGGCATCTAGTCCGCGCAGCTTCCGAGACGCCCACCGGCTTCCGCTCGTGTTCGGCTCGTGTTTCGTGCCAACAATTCAAGCAATTGATCCCGACTGGTGCTTGCTACATAGCCTCCAAATGTTGCAATTCGGGTCGTCTGGTTGGAAAAGAATGGAACGGGCGAGAGAGTCGGGCACTCTCCCACACTGACGCCACTGTCGATCGACCGACCAGATGGAAGGGCTCTACAACTACACCATTTCTCTGTGTCAGTCTCTGATACTGTCAGTATCAGCAATAGCGTCCCCAGTCTCTCTGTCTTTTGTCTTTCGTTTTTTTGTTTGTGTTTGTTTCTGTCGAGCGACACGCAGACGTCTGGTCGTACAGTTTCTCTCTTCTTGGTGTTGCACATGAGAAGGAATCCAACGCGACCGTCGCACGTCGCACGTCGCATCGCGGACAACCAGCCCACTGTCTCTGGACCCTGGCGTTTGACTTTTCAGTCCCGTGGACGTGTGGCTTGCGTAGGTGGGTAACTCGCCTGTTGGAGCCGCTCACTTTTAAATTGGCGTCTACACCCAGACAGACGCCTCCGTCAACTTCAACCACTACACAAGCACCCACGATGAACCCCGAGTCGCTGCGCCAAACGCTCCGCGTCCACGTCATGCGCATGCGTCAGAAGCAGCAGCGCGAAGGCGGCTTTGTGCTTGGCTGCACGGTCGACGAGCTGGTCTATCAAGTCGAAGGCTTGCTGTCCACTGACAAACCCGACTATGGTTTTGCCGACGCATTGGCTCGATTGCAAGTGCTGATGGGCGGTGTCTCGTCGCCACTTGCTACGACGACGACAACGAGTCTGCCAGCAGGGCTGCCGACGCCCACGATGCCGCGCCGCCGTGGCTCCATAGGCAGCAGCGGCTCTCTCAGTGAGATGATCGATGCTGACGCCATGGTCTCACGGCATACGCTCAAGACCCTGGTGTGAGTCGATCCTCCTCCCTCTCCCCTGTGCGTGTGATTTTTTGTACAACCAAGTAGAAGACAACCCACTCAAAATGAAAAGTAGGCTAAAGTAATATTATGAAAACGACATTTTAACCAATCGTATTATCCATTATGCATCACCACGCAAAGGTCTCCTCGTGCACGTCAAAGATCACGCCTAGGGTATTGAAGAGGTCCCGACTCTGCTTGGATACCTGTCCGACCATCGCTGCTGGTCCACACACTAGAACACCCACGCGCACGGGTCCTTTCGTGGTCTCTGGCTTGGTCAGCAATGCCGACTCCCCCACCGTCCGCAAGATCTTTTCCAAGTCTGGACGTTGGTTGTGCGTGAGACACAACTGGAGCTGCTGGTCGACGGGATCAGAGAGATCTTGGGATTTGTTGGTGAGGTACAAGTCGGCGACAATGGCATCTCGCTCGGTGCAAGTAGTGAGGTGGTGGGGGAACCACGACGGTGAAGGTGCGTCCGGGTGGATGGCATGGGCGTCGTCCAGCACCAATGCTTGGAGCAGCTCGCGGTCCCGCACGGCCCATACAAACCACGCTTTCTTGAGAGGCACGCGACGCGTTCGCGTCACACTGGACTGGTAATGCAACTTGTTGACGAGTGCGTTCATGGGCGTCACGCCAATGCCACCGCTTACAAAGACCAGGTGAGAATAGTGGTCCATCTCAATCCCGACGGCACCGTACGGTCCGTCGACCAGCACGCTGATTGTACCATCCGAGTGGGAGGCTGCCAAGGCTGCAAGCTGTTTGGTCCAGTCGCCAAGCACTTTAACATAGAACGTTACGTGGGACTCGTGCGGTGCCGACGCGATCGTGAACGGATGCCACTCCACGCGAGCGACCTGGGGGATACAGAGGAAGGCATATTGCCCGGCTTCGTGGTGGAACCTCTGTCCAGTATCGGTGGTGTGGACGCGAAGGAACTGGATGCGGACGAGGTCCTTGGTGACCAGCTTGATCGTGACCTTTTGGGCGTTGATGCCGCTGGATTGACGACCAAACTGCGGTACGTTCCACGCCATGCGATAGATCATGTCGAGTCCCCAAGGCACAAATCCAATGAGGATAATCGCAGCACCGTGAAGCACACCAAACACCACGAGGAGGATAAAGAAAATCCAGTGGAACCTCAAGAAGAGATTGAAAAAGCGGCGGCGGATCGGTTCAAAGGCAAACGCCACGAGGGCACTGAGGGCGTAAAACGTGAGGGCGCCCGAGAGCTGCCGCGGGAAAGCTCCTTCATGTCGATTCTCGTCTTGATGGAGCAAGTAGGTGAGACCGTGGAGACCCGCAACGAGCCATGCCACGCCCGCAAACAGCTTGTGATAAAACAGCGCACGCTCGAAGGGGAGGCCACTCACAGTGAGCAAGATTGAGTTGTTGCGGATCGTCAACGCAAAAACAATGATCAGGACAATCGCGGCCGGCGTGCCGCCCCTGCTGACGTTGCCGTTGAGGCAAGCGACAATGTTGATAACGATGAACGCGGCAGCGATGGGTAGTGTGACCAGGATATCACCGAGCTTGAGCTGCAGCGTCGAGGTAACGAGTGGGACGGGCTTGGCAAAGACCGTGCGTGCCAAGTGCCAGCGGATTGCGTACCATTTGCGGAGGATCGAGTGTGCACGGTCCGACGTCGTGCTGGCTGGGCGTTCATGTTCGCGCGGGGTCTGGACGGTCGCAAAGTCAGTTGGAGCTACCAGTTCTTCTTCGAACGCAACGACCGTGGCCATGGGTGGTTAGCTCTCCTGGCACGAGGCGGTGGAGCCGAGGCCGAAGTGGGGATGAAGGGAAGTGAGACCAACTGAAGAAGCCCAGCGGCTGTGGTGGCACATGAATAGTGGACAGCTTTCTATTGTTCAACACGTCCAACGTAGCAGAGTGGAAGCATACCTATCTCAGCTTCTTGCCTCGTTTAGAGCTTTGGGTGAGCACAAATAGGCGTAATCAAACATGTGCTAATTTAGGATTTCTTGCTGGCGATCTCGTGGGGCTGGTGCTTCTGCTGATTGCGCCAGCGGCGGGATTGCACGCGAGTCCAACGGTGCCAATCGATATCAGTGGGTTATGAGAGAGAGAGGCTCGGTGGGGCTGACGGTTTTTGAAGTTGTCCAGAAAGTCACAAAGCACACGAATTCGTGAAGCTGTTGAAGTTTCGTACTGTGATACCTTTTGACCTGCGAAGGCCTGTCTCAACTCAACGACAAACCGTGGCCGTTGCACATCCCTGTTTATGGCTAAAAATTATCAACAAACTGGGGCCAATCTTTCGTATATTCAGTTGATTGTCCCACGCTGTTCAGCAATCCATCCATGACCACGGTCGAGGTTCACGCACATAAATCCAGATCTCCTAAGTCATCCGCATTGATATCAGTGCGTCATCTTGCGGATCATGTCACGGTAGTAGTTGCCGTGGTCCGGGTCGAGCTCTTGAAGCTGCTCATAGTAACTGGTACTCTGGGTCTTGGCTTCGTCCGCTGCCTCAGTCTCAACCACTGCAGCACGGCGACGGTGGATATCGGCCAGGGTCGCCAGTACCCACTTGGCCTGCTGCTCCATCTCCAGCAATTCATTCAGCCAGTGCACTTGGCTCGCAAGAAACTCGGGTGCGTACTCGGTCGCGACAGCCTTGAGCATCGACGTGAGTAGCCAGCGGTAGTAAAACCACGGGCTCTGGTCGTCAGGCTCGGTGAAGACGGCCTGCTGCACGATCGCAATTTCGTCCAATAACGATTCCGGCGTCAGCGGCCGCGGGAGCGTAATACTGCGATTGTGGAGCGCCTAACATAATACTCTCATTCGTGAGTGAAGAGTCGTCAAGCCATGCGATAGTAATACTGCCGTACCGAGTAGTTGGAAAAGTTCTGGTCGATTTTGCGCGCTGAGTACGCGAGCTGTTCGTGCGTGGGCACGCCGGCGAGCCGACAGACATGTCGGCGGTAGTTCCAGCAGTGAAAATTGCGTTCATCGAGGTCCAGCAATTTATTGCAGAGTCCAATTTCTTTGGGCAGTTCCCCCAAGCCTTTGTCAACAATCCACTGGCGCTGAAACCACGCGGCATAACTTTTCGGGTTGCGCTGCAGCGCTTCCTGTATGCAACAAATATTCAGCATCACAATTATTGCAATTATTGTGGTGGCACTTACCAATGTCAGCTTGAGCTCGGTCTTGGCAACGTCAGCTGCGTCGACACTGGTGTCGCCTTCCTTGCCAAGCAATTCCTCAATAATCTCGCGTCGATACGCCCAGACAATGTGGAACTCTGGGTTCAGCAATAGCAAATGGCTCGTGAGCGGCAGTAGATGGGCTTCGCGCACGCGCTGCGCACGGAGCCCAAGCACTTTGCCGGCGACGTCGTGGTACATGCGCACTTTCGAGAGCATCTCGCGGCGCTCGTCATCGGTGCGCGTGGCCTCTTTCTCGCGCTCGACGCTCTTGACGCGGCCGTGCATAGTTGGCTTCTTCCTGATGTTCCCTTTGGTCGATTTTCGTCGAGCTGAGGAGATCTTGCTTTCTATGACCAAAAAGCACTTTTTACTGAAGAGGCGGTTACGCTTTAATTCGGTTTTAGAAGGGAAGCGGTTACAACAACTGTAATCAGCGAGTGTCTAAAAGCTGTGGTAACTGTTAGCGAATCAGACTTGGAGGTGCTTACTAACGGTATGGCGATGAATCTGCTCCGAGTCCTGAGGGCATCGCAAGTTCTTAAGCTCTATGATCTCCTACGATCCCATAAAGATTGAACCACCCAAGCAGACGGGTTTTCGCTGCGAGGATCGCAGCGTGACACTATTATATATCCTATTCGACACCACTACAGTACTGCATTGCTGCTTGCATTATAACAACAGTGTAGTCCACGCCGCCGAGTGGCTATCGCGATTACTGTTCTGCTGGTGAACTGTATCCGGTGGGGCGGTGTCATTATAGCCTTGTAGAGTTCAGAGCCCCACTTACCACCTTGACTGGAGTTCGTGGGTCTGTAGGTAGACCTGAACCCAAACGGGTTGGCCGACGGGTAGACACACAAGTCGCGATGTGGCTGTTCTCGTGTGGTGAACACAGAGTGTGAGGCTTTCGCATTAAGACGCGAAGTTGCAGTTGCGACGACTCGGTGGGCAGCTGGTTGGTTGGTGTCTGTGGCTGCCTCGTGCGTAAGGACACGTATACCACCTAACAATCTATATACATCAACAACTGATAAATCATATTATGTACAAATAGATTAAATAGATGAGATAAACGATGACCTGTGACATTACATATATCTGAGCCTGTCTCCACAGCGAGGAATGGCAGATGATACAACATCTGGCACCCCAACTTCAGCCATGTGGAAGCCAAAGTGTCGCCAAGTGTCAGTGATTGCCCCGGCTATGCACCACTGGACACCTTGAACATGAATGATTCCTCAAGAATCCCGCACGAGTGCTTGAAACAGCGCACCCGTCTCCAAATAAATCCAGCGGCTCTGACGGACATAAACCGATTGCTGGACGCCACAGTCTACAGTACTGTATTTGACAAGGAATTCCCAAGCAGCTGGGCTGCAACAAGCAGGGATACACACCCTGTATGATCCAGGCGTCCATCTTCCGGCTTCATGATTCGTCCCCCGCCCCGTCTCGTGGTCTTCTGATCCGCTTTTGTATCAAGTTCTCGTCGGCTCCTCCTCTTCACGTCCATCCTTGGATGCTAGCATGAGAGGAAGGCTGCACTGGTCCTTCTCAAACGCTCATTCTCGATCTTGCGGTCTACCACTCCAGTCTCCTCCACCCACCATGGTCTTTGCCGCTGTCCGCAACGTCCTCGCTCTCCTCCTCGTGGCCGCCGTGTGCGACGCTGCCAACGAAGTCAAGGTCACGTCCTTTGCCTA
>JAADVD010000378.1:0-28486 GCA_023334535.1 Pythium vanterpoolii
ACAAACACTCCATCACACAATCGCACATCACAACACATTATACGACGCTTCAACAACAGGATCTGCCAATTCCCACTTTCACATCACATATACTCGTCGAGTTACACCACACAAACCAACGGACACCATGACAGACTCTCATTCGCTCATTCGCTCATTCGCTCATTCGCTCATTCGTTCAACATCAGCTGCAACATATCGAGAACACACCTCCCACACCCTCTTCGCACTCAACATTGACACATAGTCCCACGAGAGATAATGTCCTTTATCGACTGGCTGTTGTTTGCCCACGACCCAAGGCATGGTAATGAGCGTCATTTGATGCCGAGCGTGTACACGAGCAACGCACCAGTTACAGACACTACATACACAGCGTCACCATTGAATAGCCGCCCCGCGGCGTTTGCACGCTGTGGCGCTTGCCGCCACCAACATCGGCTCTCGTGTTCTCTCGTTTGTTCGCTGCAGCGTCTGAATCTCGGCGAAGTTAGTCGGCAATACAACATCCTTGATGTGGCGGCAGGTGCAGTAGAGACAAGCTTGCGGCGACTTGTTGATGGCAGCATGTGAGGTGCCTTGTGTTGTTGCGGAAGGACTCGGCATGGGAGTTCTATTCAGAGCATTCACGGTAACTACGGAGGTTTGATTTGGACAACGTTGAATGCTAATTGTAGCCGATTCGCTATAATCCAACCAACTTTCAACTTGAGGATTGCTCTGATTGGTGATATATGAACCCATCTCGGCAGTGCCTTTGATCATACATACATGATGCATCGCACAGTGGTCAATGGAGACCTCCTGTCGCTTGGCGTGCGCTATTCACGATGCGCTCGCGCAGCGACAACCTGATGCGACACCGGCGCTTGTCGCGTACCCCAGTGCTGATCTTACCGTCTCTATCTCGATATCTGCCGCGGCGCTGCGCGCGTGGATTGCAGCGAGCGTCGCGGCGATGGCATCGACTCACCACCGACCCGGCTTGTCGCTCGTTGTTGCGCTTGCGATGCCGCCCTACAGTGTAGAGGAAAGCGCATGCCTGCTGCTCGTCGCATCGCAGCCGCATTGGGTCGTGGTGCCTCTCGACATTCGCACATCCGCCACTGGATTACGAGAGACCCTAAAAAATGTGCGTGCCGATGTCCTTGTCACGTGGGACCAGAGCGGTCTGGCCAATGAGGACCACAAGGCGTCGACCCGACTGCCAGCGCTGTACCTATCATCGCTGACCATGCAAGTCTACCGGATCTCGACTGCTACGGATCCACATCCCTCCTGGCTCGAGGCCTGCACCCGCCCACCGCTCTACGTATTGCCCACGTCGGGCACGACCGGCCGTGCCAAAGGCGTTGTTGGTACTCGCATTGGCGCCTATGAGCGGATCAATTGGTCCTCGCGGACCCTACCTATGGACGCGCAACGCGACGTTGTGCTGCGTACGACGCGGTTGACGTTTGTCGATGCCATCGCCGAGATCCTCGGCGCCTGTCTCAGCCGCGTGCAGCTCGTGCACCTTCATTTTCACTCCAACGACAAACTCAATGCTGCGTTTGTCGACAGCGTCGTGGTTCACTCACCGCGCACGTTTGTGGACGTCGTGGCGCATTGGCGGATCACGCGTTTCACGGTTGTGCCCAGTGTCTTGCGACTACTCCTCCACGCTATCTCCAACATCCTCGACAACGACGGTCACGTCAATGACCAGCGACTCGCCAGTCTACAGGTTGTCTTGGTTAGTGGTGAACCGCTGCCGCTCCGCATTGTGGACCAGTTTTTCGATGTGCTGCCAACCGTGACACTGCTGAATCTCTACGGCAGCACGGAAGTGAGTGGCGACGTCACGTGGAAAATGCTGCGCCCGCTGTTGACCACCGATCAGCGCGAAACGTGGGGACGACTCGGCGTGCCCATTGGCGACTTTCCTCTTCGTGCGATTGGCGCGTCGATGCAGATCCGACTTGAGCTAGACGCCAGCAACGCGGAGGCACGGAGCGAGGTGTGGGTAAGGGGCGGTGCGGTCGCCGCAGGGTATGTGGTCGGCGCGCAGCTGGTACGACCGCCTGCCCAATGGGTTCGCGATACGGATGGCACAGAGTGGTTTTGCATGGGCGATCTCTGCCGCGTTGTAAACGGCGAACTCTTTCTGTGCGGCCGACGGGACCGACAAGTCAAAGTCCGCGGCAATCGCCTCCAGCTCGAAGACGTCGAGCACGCGATAATGCAGGCGACACAGGCTATACCAGTGTTTGCAAATGTAGTGAATGTGATCGCCTCGATAGTTAGTACTACGACTTCTTCATTATCCGCTGGTGAGGAGACGACTACGCTTGTTGCAATCTTGCTACATGGTGGAGACCAAGACACCGCAAGAACACGGTGCACAAAATGTCAACTCGTGGATGTTGACGCAGGGCCGAAGCGACAGCTCTACGACCGACTGGTGGCCGAGTATGGCGCGTTGTTTGTGCCCCACGCAATGCTTTCGATCGATGACTCCAAGGTCCCGCGGAGTTCGAATGGAAAAGTGGATTCGAGGCAGATGTGTGAGCTAATTGAGGACCACAACACCCACACAGCATTGCACCACCCAGTGCAGGGTCATGCAGTCAGTGACACAAGGGCCGTAGCGTCGGCGTTGGTGCAAGCGGTGCTTGGACTCCCCAACACGCTGAGTGACTCGGACATAAAATCGACGTGGCTCCAACTCGGCGGCAATTCGATGCAGGCCGTACTGCTCAGCTGGGAAGCCGATCATACACTCCAGGTTTCGATTCCCTCGCACAAAATCGTACGTTTTTGGGTGGTATGCGGTACAGCTGCTAGTGGATACTGATTATGGGTGATGTATAGCTTCACATGGAAGTCCAAGAGCTCCTGGAGTGTATGACAAGCAAAAAAAAACGGCTTGTGGTTGATGAGATCGCAGAGATGGGTAGAATACCCGCACCCGTGGTGCGACAGAAACGAAAACGATTCGACCGTCCAAAGGACCATCGTCCATCGCCTTCATTGATTTCGTATTCGCGCTACAACCAGTCGTCACTGCGGCCAGAGAACCAACCCGCTAAGCTACCTGCCTCAACGAATCTTCCAGCGACTGTCAATCTTTGCGTACAGCTCGTGGCCCGAATTGATCTTGGGAAATGTATCGACGCATCCCCGCTGATTGTGCAGCCCCGTGGACGCGATAATGTACTGTGGGCGTTTGTGGGCTCGCATGCTGGGCAGTTTGTATGCCTTGAGGTCGATTCACTGACCCACACATCGCACGTAAAGTGGGTGCGCATGCTGGACGACCGCATCGAAGCCACGGCCACAATCAGTGTCGACCACGCGCTCGTGTTTGTCGGCACTTACAGTGGGCAGCTCTACGCACTGGATATCGATACGGGGGCGGTACAGTGGACGTTCCACGCACGCGACATGATCAAGTCGTCGGCCGTCGTCGTCGAGTCGCTGGCGCTTGTGATTATTGGGGCGTACGACCAGTGCTTGTACGGATTGGACCTCGCCAGTGGGACAATTGTGTGGACCACGACACTACCCGGCAGTGTGTTCTCCACACCAGTCTTCATCGAAGCGACACAAGCGCTTGTGATCGCGACCACTTCTGGTGTTGTCCTAGCGTGGTACGTGCCGACGCGGGAAACGCTCGCTGTTCGATGGAAGGCGACGCTCCCAGCACCCGTGTTTGCCAGTCTCGTTTTGGCTGGTGCTGGCGTCGAGAGAGAGGTTTTGGTAGCTTGCGCCGACGGACGACTGTACGCGCTCTGTCTTGGTACTGGGTCCACTAAGTGGACTCTGTCCACGTCCAAGCCGGTTTTTTGCACGCCAAGCGTATACCACCACACAGGCAGCGAGGCGGTGAGTGAGTCAGCGATCGTGGGTTCCCATGACGGGAAGCTGCGCAAGTTCTTGACTGAGGACGGTGGGCTTCAGTGGGAGGTTGACGTCGCCGAGTCTTCAACGACTAGCAATGCGATCTTTGCATCACCCTACGTCACAGTGCTGCGGCACGAGGAAGCTGAAGCTGAAATGAAGGGTGTGGCGGTGGTGTGTGCCGCCACCACCTGTGGTCGCCTTGTGTTTTTGGAGGAGAGCACCGGACGAGTGCTTTCATCTACTATAGAAAATACGGAGCCCCTGGGGGAGATCTTTTCGTCGCCTGTCGTGGTCGACAACCATTGCTTTGTCGGCTCTCGCAGTAACGACTTGCTCGTGCTCACGCTCGAGCTCGTATCCAAGTAGTCATCTCCTCACGTTGAGGGAGGGACGATGCACTGCTGGAGCTGCTGGAGAAACGACGGGTACAAGTGCACACTCGGTCGCATTGCCCGAACGAGCTGCAGTGCCTCGTCCATGGACTTGTGTTTCTTGGTCATGAGGTACGCGATCACAAAAGCTGGGGCTAATACATTTCCCGTAGCGCAATGTACTAAGACCCGCCCCCCCATTGCTTCGCACGCTTCGCAAAACTGACTCACACCAGCGAAATGCGGTGTGAGGGTTGTGTCGGCTGCGTCCACGAGGTTGAGCTTGACGTAGACAAACTTGCCTTCGAAATAGTTGCGCGACGCAAAGTCGAGGTTGCAAATGTGGGTCACGCCCAATTCATAGAGGTTGTCGTACCGCGCGGCATTGTACTCGCTGCCAAGCAAGAGGAACGGCAAAACCATGGCTGGGGCGACGTCCTGACTTCTAGTGAACGTGCGCTTGAGTGCAAAGAGGAGATAGAGCGGAAGACTCAAGCGCGACGGTTTGGACGGCGACCGCGTCGTGCTTTTGATGCGGTACTGGGCACTGGCGACCAGCGCATGCTCGTCGGGGTTCGTTTGCTCCATGCCGTTGGCCACCGCGACCTTGCTCTTGACGTACACCGCCTTCGGCGGGGACGACGGCGGCGCCATTGGGAGATGTCGCCAGGCCGATGGGAGCTCGAGAAGAACTGCAGATGATGGAGAACGCCGTCGTAGAGGCCACTAGTTCGCACTGTTCGTTCTCTTGCGTCAGTCAGAATAGCTTCTGACGATTTAAAGTCAAGAATAGCATTTGTCGAGTCCGTCTGGCTTAGCCACTGGCGTTTGAGTATGGAGTCAGTGGTTTCATACGGCAGGATGACGCCGAGAATGAGTCCTTGGTCACTTCTGCCCACGTGGCACAGCCTTGGATTTAATCTCGTTCCAGGCAAAAAAGTTCCAGTCGGGGTCCGACGTTATCGCTACGGACGACGCGCCGCGGAGCGTCAGCTATCATACAGCAACGTTACAATCATGCTCATTATTACAGGGAGAGAAAGACCCACGCAGACAGTACCTCAAACTTGGCGAGCTGGAGACGGAAGGCTTGGTTTGGCTGAACGCACGGCCGCTGGCGCCGCACAAAGTAGTAGGCTTCGCGCAGCGTCATGGCTTTGTGGGTCATCAAGTACGCAATCAGCAGCGTCGCCGAGCGCGACACGCCGGCGACGCAGTGAATAAGGGCACGACCCCGCAGTTGCTCCACGCGATGCAAGAAGCGCGCAACCACTGGAAACTGCGGACTGATGTGCTCGTCGACCGCGTCATGGAGATGCAGCTGGAGGTACACAAACTCGCCTTCAAAATGGTTCTTGGCCTGGGCGGCGCAGTTGCAAACATGCGTCACGCCGGCCGCGACGAGCTGCTCGCGATTCGCCGCATTGTCGTCGCTGCCCAGGAGGACGTGGTCCAAGATAACTGTGGCGAGATGCGCTGGTGTTGAGGGGATCTGGAAAAGACTACGCCACCATTTCTGCGCGCGATACGCTAGCGAGTGCTCGCGATTGAGTGCTTCGAGGAGGCGCCACTGGGCCGCGACGACTGTATCTTCTTCCTCTGGATTAAACCGCGATAAGACAGCGATACTTTGGCTCAGTCGCCGCTGCCGGTCGCGCTGAAGATCGCTGCTGCATTGGGAGGAATGCTTACTCGTACTGATTGCGTACTTGGTGATGGACCCGCTTCGCGGCGGCCGTACATTGTCCATGGATCGATCGTGTTGACTCAGAAAGGACAAAGCGTTGACTGAATTCACCAAGGAACAATCAATGGCCCGACAAGACGCTGCTCAACACGCAACCGAAGTTGGGGCTGCGATAGGGAACTATTACGAGGCCATGCTCTCCTAATCAAAGAGACCAAATTGGGTCGTCACGAGTGCGACACTCCCCAATTACTATCAAATCGGATCGCGTCGTTTCGACATTGTATTTGACAAAAAACACCTCAAACCACCAGTCGTTTTTAACGTCCTGGATCCATCACAAAAACCACTCGTCTAGGGTTTGGGTTGTAGAACGCCCGAAATCCTTTGAAATTGAATATCGATCTATCACAGAGTGATGGTTCTCCCATGACATGCAAGGATGGGCAGCTCTTCGCCAAACCAAGGCGATTGCGGGACGGACGAATCGACGAATCGATGGCGACAGCCAGCTTTGGCGCGTTCTGTTCTGAGGGACTCACTTCGCCATCTCCTCTAACCTGCTTACAGCTCATAACCCACCTCCAACAGAGAGACTGCCCTCACACCATGATACGCGGTTTCCTCGGCGTTCTCCTGGCGGCGGCCGTGGCGCTAACGACGACGACCCACGCGCTTCGCATTGACAACGTCGTCGACTTTCGCGGCAACGGCTACTTGGTGAGCCTCGCCACGAATGGACCTTCGCCCGCGCACGCAGCGGACCCCATCAAGGAAGCGTACTTTGACGAGGCGATCGTCGACCACGCGGCGCCGCTCGCACAGCGCAAGTTCTGGAAACAGCGCTACTTCATTAATGAGGAGTTCTGGGCTGGCCGCGACTACCCCGTGTTTATGTACATTGGCGGCGAAGGGCCGCTCGGTCCGCGTGCGCTCTCTGACCGCAATTTTATCAACTACCTTGCCAAGAAACACCGTGCACTGCTGGTCGCCGTCGAGCACCGTTTCTACGGCAAGTCGTACCCGACGCCCGACATGTCGACCGATAACCTCCGATTCCTCAGCAGCCAGCAAGCGCTCGAAGACCTCGCGCGGTTCCACACGTTCTTGACCGACAAGTACGGTCTGGAGAGTGCCAAGTGGGTCGGTTTTGGCGGAAGCTACCCGGGAAACCTCGCCGCGTGGGTGAAGCTCAAATATCCCTCGCTGTTTGCTGGGACCGTGGCGAGCTCGGCGCCGTTGCTCGCGAAGACCGACTTTTTCGAGTATATGGAAGTCGTCGGCGATGGCTTACGATACTTCGGTGGCGGCGAGTGCTACCACCGCGTCGAGCAAGCCATCACGGAGCTGCGGACGCTTATGGACGGCGGACGCGGAGGCCGCGAGAAGATTACCACACTGTTTTCGCCTTGCTACCCCATGGTCAACGAGTATGATGACTCAGTGTTTGAGTCGTCGGTCATGGGTGCGTTCCAGGACATTGCGCAGTACAACACACTTAAGGACGGCGCACTGACGCTCCAGAACGTTTGTGACCTCTTTGCCGATAACGCCAAGCCCCCCCTCCAAGTGCTCGCCGAGTTCCTCGCCAAGACGCGCACGAAAAACTGCCTCGACTCGAAATTCGAGGGCGAAAAGAACGCGACGATCGATGCACTCAAAAAGACAGAGTTCGACGGCGAGAGCAGTTCGCGCCAGTGGGTTTACCAGACGTGCAATGAGTTTGGGTATTTCCAGACCACCACCAGCACGACCTCGCCGTTCCACGCGCTCAAGACCGTGACGGCCCAGAACACGGGTCACGAGGTGTGCAAGCGCGTGTTTAATATCAATGTGTCGCCCGACGTCAAGACCACCAATGTTGAGTACGGTGCGTTGGGGATCACGGTCGAGAACGTGACGTTCCCCAGCGGCACGATTGATCCGTGGCATGCGCTCGCGGTCAAGAACGCCACGGCGCTGCACTCGCTGACCGCCGAAGCCGTTTATATCGAAGGCACGGCGCACTGTGCCGACATGTACCACCCACGCACCAACGACAGCGCCGCGATCCAGTGGGCCCACGCCAAGATCGCTGCGAACGTCGCGTCGTACATTGGCGCGACTGTCAGCTCGAACGAGCTGGCGATTGAGTAGTGCGGAGAATAGTACTACGTAAGATGCCAAGATTAGCTTTGTGGTAGACATGTAAGAGGGAGGAGACTCGTACGACCTCCCTCTGAATCTGATGCGGGATGTTCCAATGCAAAGCGGCATGCTGATCCATTGTGGTAATCTACTTCAGACCAAGATGTGTGAAATCGATGATTGCACTGGTGACTGTGGGGGTGACTGCTGCGAGTCGGTCGACTGCTCGCCGGACGGGTGCAGCGTCGACGGCTGTGACTGCTGTGGGCCCGACGACGTTGTCGGCTGCTGCTGCAACGCCACGTCGTGCTGCGCGCTCGTGTCATGCGATGTCTGCGACGCGTGCAGCAACCGCAGTGATGCCAAGGAACGACTCGCACCACGTGACGGCCTCGGGTATGCTTCCGTGTCCGACAAGACGCCGCCAACGTCAGCGTCAGTCTACGTCACGGCCGTACCCGTCGCAATGCCTGTTGCACCGGTCGATAGTGTCAAGAGCATTTAGAGGAACAGTCATGAGGATGGCAAATAGAATTGGGTTAAAGAAGTCGATGGCTACATGGGGTGCGTTGTGTTCAGCCGGTGATTGCACCCTATTGCGGTGGGTTCGAACGTGAGTGCTGTTCCTGTAATATTCTGTCGATGTGAGAAGGGTGCTGGGAGAATGAGTTGGGAGTGGGTGCGTGGATCCCACCGTCGTCCAATGAGTGAGAGAACCGCGAAAATTTAGAAGAGCTACTGTATGAGCGAGTGCGCTGAAGCGACACCATGTTTCTTGTGCTAGAAGAGACACCAGCTTCTTGCGTGGCTCAGTCCCCGATCTCCTCTTTGGCGCAAGCAACGAAGGCCCCGACCATGTGTGACTGCGACTGCAACTGTGGAAACTGCGACTGCAACTGCGGCGACTGCTGCTGTGATAGCTGTGGCTGCTGTGACGGCTCTGGTTGCTGTGGCAACGGGGACTGCTCGGCCTCCTGTGGGCAAGCTCTCGACCTCTGCCGGTCGGCGTTTGACTGCTGTACTGCCGCGCTCGAGTGCATGCTTCTCACCTGCGACCTGTGCGTATCGTGCTGCAACCGCTTGGGCTCGTGCAGCTGCAGCAGTAGCAGCAACCCACCACCGCGTCAGCAACCAGCAGCTGTAATACAGGACCAGTATGTGGAGCTTTATTCGCCTCACTTTGTGGCCGTGCCAGTCGTCATGCCGATGGAACCGGTGCGCAAGACATACGAGAAGACCCTTTGATTGAGAGCAGAGAAGTCGCTGAATCGACCAACTAGCTGTACAGTAGAAATACCACCACGTAATAACACCATTGATTTTGAAAACTTCGCCTTCAATCTGCGTGAAGTTCCGGGATGGATGGCTACAGTCGGACTCCACATGTCGCACATGGGGTCAGACGATGCCAAATATTCAGTGTGAGATAACAGGAAACCTGAACCCCACAATTTCAACCAATCAAACGCCTTCAATAACATAGAGCGATCTGAGCGCATGCTGAGCACTCCACTACAGTAGGTTGCCATTCTCCAATATCGTTTTGACCACGCAACGAACGTTCAGTATGTGTGACGGCGACTGCGGAAACTGCGACTGTGGTGACTGTGGCGACTGCTGCTGTGACTGTGGCGATTGTGGCTGCTGCGACTACTCGGCGCTCGATTGGTGTGCGGGCTGCGGCGGCTGCTGCGCGTACGTCTCCTGCGACGTGTGCACCACGTGCTGCCTCAATGCGAGCGGCAACGACCCGCAGCAGCGGCGGCCGCCATCGGACGCTACGCCGTACGAAAGCGTCGAGCTGCAGTCGCCGCCACCACCCCATTTTGTCGCGGTGCCGACCGTGGTGCCAATTGACCCTGTCGCAAAGCCGCTGTAACCAATAGCTCCGTCGTGAGCTGCACAAAGAAACTAGGTAGTACATCAAGTAATACACGAACCACGAGGTGCTGATATGCGACTGCGTAGGATGTTTTTCCATCCACTCGGAGAGCTCGTAACCCCCCACAATCAAGTTTTCGACTAGCCAGCCACGTTCCGTGACTCAGCAACCTACGAACGCCATGCTTGGGGCGATGCCTGCTTCTGTCTGCCTGGCAAAAGGGCATAGAGACGATCCAGTAAGGTTGTCGATTCCTAATATTCAACGACGCTCGTAGAAGCGCGTTGTACTGTTTCCGAGCGTGCACAACGACAATACTATTATAATCGATTCAGCGTTGGTAAGCCCTACTATACTCCAAATGGACAACACACTTCGATGCAGAAGAAATCACTTGAATTTGGTCGCAACGATTAGAAATCTTGGCCCATGATGCCTGCTGGGATGCGGTTCAGTACATGGCGTTGAGACCCTTGTCTTCCAGAATTGCAGAGAGTTCCTAACGCCATTTCCAATCCATATAAGACCCTACCAGTCCACCACTTGTCCGCCAAGATAGATACAGAACGTACATCGAGCGAAGGCCATCGCCCAGTGTCGAGTTTTGAAAACACCAGATTATCTAGAAAACAGAGCACATTCCGTCAGTCTTTCGTCAACCGCTCATTCTTAAAGTGAGGCATCGTTCGTACCGTTGTAAAACACCTCAAACGCGCCCGACGACACGAGGCCTTGCGACACTGAACCCATAAGCAGAATCACCGCAAAGCAGCCAATACGATTGTCCAGCGCTTTTTGCAGTAGCGTCGTATCCCACCCGAGAGCCCCAAAGATCTAATGGCATACATCCAATCAGTGTAACGACCAGCCACGATCAGCTCCAATACAAGCAGTGTATCATACCGACTCGCCAAGCACCATCAACACCATGGCGACAATCTGTGCGTAGCCGATGGCCCGCGCGAGAAGAGTTTTCATGGGATCGACCTCAAAGTTCACGCCGACCACGCGGTCCACAAGATGCGGATACTTGTCTTCGAGGTAAGTCTTGACTTCCATAAAGTTTTGCTTGAAACCACACGACGTGCAGAACTCAATGCGCACTTCGTCGTCGGCGAAGCCGCGCGTGGGCTTGTCAAACGGCGACACATTGGACGCCTCCGCCTGCGGAAACGCAATCGGCAGGACGAGCAGACAGAGCGAAAGGAGCGCAAGCACGCGCAACGACAGCAAGCGGGACATGACGGCGAGACGGACGTAGGGTCAAAGGTGACAAATGAGCCGTCCTGAGATTACGGATTGTCGTTGTTTCATGTGTGACACACTGAAGATAGTGTATGACACACGATTTATTTGACCTACCCGACATGAATCCACACCCCGGAAATCCGATCAATCAATAACCCGATGAGCTTCTGCGACTGTGGCGGCGACGGTGCGTCCACGCAGACGCGGCGCGAGAGCGCTTACGACATGCTGCCCGTGGATGACGCCGTGCGCATCGTGCTGCAGCAGTGCCATTCGCTTAATGTCGAGACCATTGACGCCGGCACCGCACTCAATCGCGTGCTCGCAGCTCCAGCCTTGAGCACGGTACGTTGACACTGTATGGAGCTGTAACGTCTACACATCTTACCTTTGTGATAAGGATATAGGAACCACTACCCCCCTTCCGTGCTTCGATTATGGACGGCTATGCCGTAGTCGCGTCCGACGGCGAGGGCGAGTATCCTATTCTTAATCGCATTGCGGCGGGCGACGCCCCGACGGGTGCGATCTCACCCGGACACGTCGCCTACATCACCACCGGCTCCCCTGTGCCCGACGGTGCTGACGCCGTGGTCAAGATTGAGGACACTGATGGCGTGTATGATGTCGCCGATGCGACCAAGGAGATTGCCGTCAAGATTCTCAAAGCTGTTACGCCGGGTCAGAACATTCGCGAGATCGGATCCGATATCACACCCGGTGAGGAGCTTATCGCTGCACATGAGCTCGTGACACCAGCCGAGATCGGACTCTTGGCAACGGTAAGTCTTCCACAGTTTTTCTGTAGGATTCTAAAAAAGACAAGCACTGATCAACGCTCAATAGACCGGCGTGACGCGAGTCCAAGTGTTTCGAAAGCCTATCGTGGGCGTACTGTCTACGGGGACCGAGCTCGTGGCGCCATTTGCCGCTACGCCACCGGGCAAGATCCGCGACAGCAACCGTCCGATGCTGCTAGGGTTGCTCGCGGGTTGGAACGTGAATACGGTGGACTTGGGCGTGTGCGGTGACAGCACCGACGCGCTTGAGAAGACCGTGGTCGAGGCACTCCAGTCGGTAGATGTACTAATCACCAGCGGTGGTGTGAGCATGGTAGGTTGTGCTGTCACAATGGAGTATGTGATAGGGTCTGATGAGGTAGTGTTGTTGAATAGGGCGACCACGACCTCATCAAGCCGTTGCTCGAGCGCATTGGCAAGGTCCATTTTGGCCGCCTTCACATGAAGCCTGGAAAACCCACGACGTTTGCAACACTACTCGTCGATGGCCAGACCAAGCTGGTGTTTGCGTTGCCTGGCAATCCTGTGAGTACGTTTACGACGTGTCACCTTCTCGTGCGTCCAGCGGTGAAGAAACTACAGGGATACCCCGACCACCGCTGCCAGCAGACGCACGTGTATGCGACGCTGAGTCACCATGTCAAGCTCGACCGCGAGCGGCCCGAGTACCACCGAGCGACGCTTGTCTGGGACCTGAAGAGCCACAAATTTGTCGCGACCAGCACCGGACGACAGATCAGCTCTCGCTTGCTGAGGTATGTTAGTTCTCTTTTTTAACGAAAGACATACTAAGTTCATTTTGATATCTGACAGCTGCCGGAACACCAATGCTTTGCTGAGCTTGCCGACCGGCACTGAGATCCGTGAAGGCGATGCTGTGCTCGCGCTTTTACTCGATGACGCCTTCGCGAACGCCCATGGCGTGGGCACTCGAGCGATGGCGGCGCCAACAGCCCCAGCAGTTGTCGCTTCTCCCCACGCCAACAGCACTCCCAGTAGCGAGGACACTAGTCGTCCGCTCAAGACCTTTCGTGCTGGTCTCCTCACGGTATAGACAGTCTCGAATATTTTATTCCTGTGGTGATTACTAACTCTTAATCTATATACTAGATCAGCGACCGCGTGTCCAAGGGCGAAGCTATCGACCTCAGTGGTCCTGCGATGGCGGACGTGCTTCGTCAGGTCCAGAAGGTCCACATCCACGTCACGGCCTCGGCAATCGTACCAGACGAAGTCGACCAGATCCAAGCAGTCGTCAAGCAATGGGCCGACGACGATTGCGTGGATCTTGTGCTGACGTCTGGTGGTACAGGATTCAGTCCGCGTGACGTGACGCCCGAAGCCATTAAAGATATTCTTCACAAGGAGATCCCCGGCTTTGTGATTGCCATGCTCGAGAGCTCGCTCAAGATCACGTCCAAAGCGATGCTCGCTCGCCCTGTCGCTGGCATCCGCCACAAGACACTTATTCTCACACTGCCGGGCAAGCCCAAAGCTGTGATCGAGAATTTCTCGGCCATTGCGGATGTCCTGCCCCATGCCCTTCACTTGGTACGCGACGAGCCCCATGAACACCACCGTGCGAATCCGTCGCTGCACTACACGTAAATACGAGGAAAGACTATGTCTATTTTGGTAAATACATCCACTGGCGGATCCCGCGAAACGCTCCATGGGAGCTGCTGTGGATGCTAGGTTGAAACTATTTGCAGAAATAGTCTCATCTGGAACTGACGTTTGCTCAATATAGAGAGACAGGGAGGAGTGCGTGGCATCGTCTAGTTCCGTAATATGGACGGGTCGTTTTGATTGGAGCGAGGAGATCCGCTGGCTGCATCCTCCCCCTCGCTTCACGTTTCTCTTGGGGGAGGCGAAACCATTCGCTTGCCGACCGCCGTCCACAACGCAGACCGCCTCGAACGCTCTCATCGTCCCCCGCTTCTAGCCTTTCACCGACTAGCGACCATGGCGACTACCACGGAGGACGAACAGATCGCGCTCTTCAAAATGAAGAAGCTCATCAAGTCGCTGCAGGCAGCGCGTGGGTACGTCCCGAGCGAGAGAGAGAGCGGTTATCATTCACCCCGGAAAGAATCTGACTACTGTATCTAAAAAACACAGCAACGGCACGAGCATGATTTCGCTCATCATTCCGCCCAAGGATCAGATCTCGCGCGTGAGCAAAATGCTGGCGGACGAAATGGGCACCGCGTCCAACATCAAGTCGCGTGTGAACCGTTTGTCGGTGCTGGGTGCGATCACTTCGGCGCAGCAGCGTCTCAAACTGTACAACCGCTGCCCGCCGAATGGTCTCATTATCTACTGTGGCACGATCGTCACGGACGAAGGCAAAGAGAAACGTGTGAACATTGATTTCGAGCCGTTCAAGCCGATCAATACGTCGCTCTACATGTGCGACAACAAATTCCACACCGAAGCGTTGGGCGAGTTGCTTCAAGACAATGACCGCTTTGGGTTTATTATCATGGACGGTAACGGTGCCTTGTACGGCACAGTCGCCGGCAACACGCGCGAGATTCTGCACAAATTCAGTGTCGATCTGCCCAAGAAACACGGCCGCGGCGGGCAGTCGGCGTTGCGTTTCGCGCGTATCCGTATGGAAAAGCGCCACAACTACGTGCGCAAAGTCGCCGAAGTCGCAACGCAAATGTTCATTACAAACGACCGACCTAACGTCACCGGCCTGGTGTTGGCCGGATCGGCCGATTTCAAGAACGAGCTCAATGCCAGTGATATGTTTGACAAGCGACTCGTCGAGACCGTTGTCAAAGTTGTCGACGTGTCGTACGGCGGCGAAAATGGGTTCAACCAGGCCATTGAACAGGCCGCCGAGACCTTGGCGAACGTCAAGTTTGTCCAGGAGAAGCGGTTGATTTGCAAGTACATGGAAGAGATTGCTCAGGACTCGGGCAAGTACTGCTTTGGCATCACCGATACCATGCGGGCCCTCGATTTGGGCGCCGTCGAGACATTGATTGTGTGGGAAGATTTGCCGCACCACCGCTTGACCTTGCGTAACGAATCGACCTCGGCCGAGACCTTCAAGCTCTTGGCACCTCCCGAAGAGAGCGTCGCGTCCAACTTTATTGACGCCGACACGGGTGCCAAGCTTGAGACGATTGATCGCGTCCCGCTGGTCGAGTGGTTTGCCAACAACTACAAGGACTTCGGCACGACGCTCGAGTTTGTGACTGCGCGGTCGCAAGAAGGCTCGCAGTTTTGCAAGGGCTTTGGCGGCATTGGCGGCATCTTGCGTTGGAAGGTCGACTTTATGGAGATGGACTATGACGACGATGTCGACGACGACGACGACGACTACTTTGACGACGACGCGTTCATGTAAATCTATAGTATGGAGTGGTAGAGCAAGCGAGCGAACCTAAGCGAAGTGTGGAATCACGCGAGAACCGGAGCGACGCGATGCACCTAAGGCCACGAAACAAGCGAAGGAAGCGACCATGCGTCAGTTGCATAGGAAGGAAGGACACTTCGATCAGTTAGGACAGTGCGTAAGTGCCATTGCCGGCTCGAGGGTTACATCCGATGCATTGAAAAAGAAACGCGTTGGACCCCCCACCATGTTGCATACTGAGTACAGTACTCCATGTCTTCCGATCACCATTATGCGAAGAGCCATTTGTGATGGATGGCTTTTCTCGTGATGGTTCCAGTGGTCAGTTTATGGAGGCCGAGTCCCTCGTAGCCAAAGTCTCTCGGATCGCCTACTTTCCCAGTTTTTTCAGCTCACTCTCGAATACATTGTCGCTGGATCGAGCACCGATCCCAGAGTCTTTTCATAGCATGGCTTCCGTCACGAGTCTTGTGCGTTCGGCACCACGTGGATTGCCGCCGATGTGTAACTCACCGACCGAGCTCGAGCGGTTCCATGACAAGCTCGCGTTTTACGAGCAGCCCATCACGTCGTTTAATCGCCCGGTCGAAAACGACCCGAGCGAGCTAATCTTGGTCCAGCCCACGCAGAGCATCGATCGTGGCGCAGTTGACAATAGGAGGAAACCGATACAGGCGAGCGTCGAGCGTCCGTGCGTCTTGGTGCGATTCGCGCGCCGTGCGATGACCGCGATGCGCACACTGCTGTCGACGCGACGTGGTCGTGGTCGACATGATGATCCGACGCGACGCGGCGGCATGGCCATTCAAGAAAAACGACCGCCAGCAGCGAAGACGCGGCTCAATTACCGCCCTCGCGGCATGCCGAAGCCGCCGATTTCCGAGACGCCGGCTCGTCTTGCGCGCCGCCGCTTCCAGGAGATGGACGAGTCCATGCGCTTTCGTCTCGAGCTCGCCGGCATCCGCGTCCAGAGCACACCGACCTCGTACACTGTCTGCGTCTAAACCACTAGCATCCTTCTAGGTCGACGATTGAGCATAGACACTTTTGGCGTCATTTTCATTCTTTCAATGTGCGTTGCCGTCACTCTTCCGACGGATGCTGGGATAGTCACTATCGCGAGGTACATTTAATGACGAAGTTGCCGTGGCGAATTTCCCGCCCACACTCCTTCCTCATTCCACAAAGGGAAATAAACCTATAGCACCACAAACAGACACAGAGATGACGACGCTCGAGACCAACGTTGCGCCGTTCATGGCGTTCACCAGTATGTTGATGGAGGCGAATGCACCGGCGATGCACGGCGGTGACGACGCGACTGATGTGGGTGGGTTCTCCGCAGCGTCCGACGATGCTAGCAACGACCCGCCCGTGACCGAACCGTTGGAGAAGTACCGTTCGAAGGATTTGCGCAAGGAAGTGTATCGTCTTAAATTGCGTGTTGTGCGCAAAGGACCCGAGACGAATGACCACAAGAATGGCTACATGGCGCTCTTGCGTGCCTACTGGCGCGAACATGCGCCGAGTGAAACCGCGATGGTGAAGGAGATGACGACACCAACGACGCCAATGAAGACGGCATTCTCGTGGACTGGCGAGCCGGAGCCGCCGCATTCCCAGTCGCAGGAGGCGGCGCTATCTCATTTAAAGCAATACACGCTGGCGTCACCACCGCGATGCGAAATGTCGTCGTCATTGCCGCCACTGCCACAGCTTCCATTGCCGACGCGTGGATCATCTGCGTCCCCGATCCCGGCGCCCCCACCACGCACGCTGTACGAGTATACAAGTGGTGAACGAGTTGGTACTCCAAGTTCAAGCGTGGATTTATCGGAAGATCGAGTTGTAGAAGCCACTGCAAGTCAAGCCAGTGAGATGAACGGGTACCTGTTAGACGCTAGCGACGACAGTGATACGATGCAAGACCAACCGAAGCTGTCCACTCCGACAGAAGCAGCGACAATCCACGAGACGTCGACGGCTGCGTCACTTTGTCCGATCCGGAACATCCCGGCTGTTATCGAAGACGACCATTTTAACTCCTCTCTCCCAGAATCATCAACCAAGATTGCAAAATGTCCACGAGACGAAGATCTGGATGCAACGATGAAGCGCACACACTACTGGGAGAGTCGACTTACTATGTCCAAGCGGAAGATGTTCGAGTTATACGGAGAAATGCAAGTGGCGAACCAAGACGAAGAGATTGCACTGTTAAAAGATGAACTGGCGTACTACTCCAGGGAGCGCAAGCGTGCGGTGCGATCGCTTCTCACGCATTCTGGCAGCATCAATTAGGTGCTCCAAGATCATTTCGAGATGCTAAATAAGACAGGCATTTACGTGGGTACGGATAGGTTGCGATGCGTGGAATATTTATGGAGCAACATGGATTCAAGAAGACGACAGTGTTCACATGGCTTGAATTTTCGTCTCCGATGCTATGGCGATGTTCGTTCTTGACTGTCTGCACGGGGATAATGGTGGTGTGAGTGTTCCAAGACTCAGTCTACTGATATAAACGATCTCCGTAAGCTAACGTATCTGAGTATATGAATGGAAAAACAGTCCGGGTTGGGAGCTGCTGGCCTGCCGGGTCGAGTCGTATTTCTGAAACGTAGACATTTGGCGGACTCGAATCTCTAAATTTGAAAATTTACTCGGCGTGCGAACCACAAACGGCGCGTGCCGTCGCTGGCTTTGGCCCCCTCGTTTTGGTTTTGTGGGGCATTTCACTCAAGAGCCGACGAAAACAGCAAGATGGTGGCGCTTGTGAAGAACGCGGCGGTGCCCGCTATGAAGTGCGTCTCTCGCTAATCTCTCTCGCATCTACCGTAGTCCAACGCCTTAGAATCTAACGTGTGTGTGCTTGTGTGCGGAATCACAGGGCGGCCGGCCAGCAGGTCCGTGGCATGGCCACTGAAAAGCAGAGTGCGTTTTGCCATTTGATCGCGTCTCCATAGACCAGCATTTATCTCCCCAGGACACCATGGTCTAACGTATTATCTCTGCGGCTAAACTCTATAGTCCAGATGCGTATCGTGGCGACGTCCAACATTGCCAAGATCACCAAGTCGATGAAAATGGTGTCGGCCGCCAAGATGCGTGGCGCCGAGAACCGCCTTACGGCCGGTCGTCCGTTCGTGGCGTGGCTCGACAACACCACGGGCAAGAACCGCATTGTTGAGCGTGACGGCGTGGTCCCGAAAGACGAACTGGAGGGCCAGAACAATTTGTTTTTCGTCGTGTCGTCGGACCGTGGTTTGTGCGGCGGTATCAACTCGGGCATTGCCAAGACCGTGCGCAAGCAGTTTTCGGCCTTTGACAAAGCCACCACCGACCTCATTGTGCTCGGCGACAAGGGCCGCGCGCAATTGCGTCGCGACTTCAGCGCGGCCATCCGTGCCTCGGCGACCGAAGCCTATGCGAACCCGCCGACCTTCACGGTCGCGAGTGCGATCGCCGAGCTCGTGATCAACTCGGCGCGCGACGACGAAAAGGTCCACGTGGTCTACAACAAGTTTATCTCGGCCATTGCGTACTTGCCGTCGATTCGCTCGTTGGCCGTCTCGCCTACGTCCGAGGACTGGGACCAGTACGAGCTCGAGCCCGAAGACAAGAACGAATTGCTTGCGGACCTCAAGGAGTTTGAGATTGCGACCGCGATTTTCCACGGCATTGTCGAGAACTCAACCTCGGAAGAGAGCTCGCGCATGGCCGCCATGGAGAACGCCACGAGCAACGCGCAGGACCTCATCCAGTCGCTCACGCTCATCTACAACAAGGCGCG
Organism: Pythium vanterpoolii; assembly: GCA_023334535.1. Taxonomy (NCBI): domain Eukaryota; phylum Oomycota; class Peronosporomycetes; order Pythiales; family Pythiaceae; genus Pythium; species Pythium vanterpoolii. Next base: position 19,167 of record JAADVD010000378.1, read on the forward strand.
TCAGGCGCGTATTACGACCGAGCTGATTGAGATTATCTCGGGCGCGGCGTCGCTCGACGGTTAAAAAGAACCAGCACGTGTCTTTCCTCGCTTCCTGTTGCAGTCGCATCGGACGAAGTGGATGTGATTGGTGGCGAGAAGAGAGAAGCTGGCGCGTGGTTCGCTCCAGACCCCGGGACGTCTGTCTGTCAGAAAAGGTTTTGGGCATGGAAAGGACCTAGCGGCTCTGGATAAAGGACTGCCTACCAATACGAAAATGATGAACATAATGCTCGCTCTTGGGTTAATGTCGAAGTTGGTGTGCTACTGGCCATAAGATATGCTGTGACTTGGGGTGGACGTTCCAGTACAGGTGCTGAATCTGATCGAGGAAGTTTCAGGGTTGTTCCGTTTAGAGACGAGATTCGGGATAAGCGCTTAGATGGGCAGGATGCGCGTTGTAACAACGCACATGGAAGAGAGAACGACGGTGTGGAACGTGTCGCAAGCAAATCCATGAACCAACAGTATGGGAGTCATGAAGCTGGTCACGGTCGGATGACACCAACAGAAAGATGAAGACAACAAGGTCATGTAGAGTGAAAATATGGGGGAGACAGACGGATATGAACATGAGGAAGTGAATAAATGTGAGAGATGACCAAATATTGGTTGACGTGGTTACCCCCACGAGGGGGGTTCAGAAATTGGGTGAAGCCGCATTCGTTGAGTCGATTCCACGGTAATCTTTAGTAAAAGGCGAAAGATTAGTACGTGATGAAATCAACTCTGCGGGTTGCTTTTCTGTCTTTGCTTGCCCAAAATTCTGTATACTCAGATGTTCCCGTACGACGTTTTGAAAGAGTCGGCCACCATCAAACATGCTTCGAAAGAGTGACATTGGTGACTGAAGCGAAGCAAAGCAAACGGTAGATGACCAGAAGTCGTAGCTGCTCGGGAGAGCGCACGGCGCGGAGAGAGAGAGCTCGGTCGAGAAGCCGTAGCCGAGACCGTCGCGATGACAAGATGACAAATGGCGACTTAAAGGGGTTTTCGTCGCGGCGAAGTGGCCGAAGTCGCAGTGCGTCTGCACAATGTCGTCGCTCACCGCCGTCGCGACAAGATCATCGTCGATCCCATAGTCACAGCAACGATCGTAGACACCCCCGCAGACGTACAAGTCGTTCAGGCTCGCGCAGTGCATCTATATCTAGATCTCTTCGTGGAAATCGTCGCGGGTACGCGTCGGATGCGTCGTCTGCCAGTAACACTTCAGGTCGACGCAGCAAGCATCATGACCGAAAGCGGAAAAAGCACAAGGACAAGAACGACAAAAAGGACAAGAAGAAGAGCAAGAAGAGTTATCGTCGAAGCGAGCCGGCGTCGCCTGCACGACCCACATACACAGAGAGCGATGCACCGCATCGTTCGATCGAAAACGCCCCATTGGAGCCAGTCACGGCACAAGCCGCACCGACCATTACGAAGAACAATGACGCGAAAAGTTTTTTTGCGCGACTCCAGCAACAAGAATCGACAAAAGAGACGGTGGGGACGATCCACGCAAGTGGTATGGCCGCATCGACCGCTGCAGCAACGGCCGCAGCGGACCAGTGGGAATGCAGCAAAGCCGGTTGCGGCCACAAAAACTTTAAGCACGCTGGTGCCTGCAACAAGTGCGGCGCCATGAAGCGCATGTCCGAGTGGCGCTAGATACTAGATACCGTAGGACTCGTTAAACAGAGATTCCAGTTTTACGGTAATGCAGTGAGTTGGGTACAGTATCTCTTTGCGAAGCCATCGTTTTCTAATGTATTCTGTGCTCGTCTACACCGGTCACAGAAGTGGGGTTACGGTGTGTGGAATGATTTCGTCCGAAATCCGGATCTATACCTTTCTGGACAAAGACGATTGACTGCAAGTGGCTATGGCGATGGCATGCTGAGCTCCATGTTGGTCTTGTCGTCGTTTGATCCGTCCATTTTCCAGAACCGAAGAACTCATTCGATCCAGCAGCCCAACCAGTCCACACCTGAGAAAAACGCAGGCTAAAATCAGCCGGCCAGTGGCTCCCAATAAAAATGACACATCTGCTGCAGCTGTCACTATGAAACAGGTTATATCCCTGAGAATTAAAAATGATATAACCTCGTATGCAAGGTGAAACGGAGCGATCCTGCGGTCAAAACGACTTTTCTCACGGGTGCCTGCCTGTTCACGGATGGCTTTTTGGCCGCTGCCTCGTATATTGTGGCAGAGAGCACTCCCCTTCACAGAAAAACGAGGGAACTAGACAGACGCTTATCCAGCGAGTACACGCCCAAGCAGAAGACCAAGTCGAAGACGCGACGAACACTCCGCTTCGCTCCAAGCCACACCATTCACCAAGTTCCGTACGATCTCCTGCTATCACTATGACCAGCGAGACGCCGCTGCGCACGGGCGTGCTGTTCAAGAAGGGCTCGGGCACCGGCCCGTTTGGCCGCCGCAACTGGAAGCCGCGGTATTTCGTGCTCACGCCGCGCAAGCTGTCGTACTACACCTACGAAGACGGTGAGCTCAAGGGCGAAGTCGACCTCACGGGCTGCACGGACCAGTCGATTGAAGTCATGCCGGCCGACTCCATGAAGACGGGCAGCTCGGCCTCGACGATCTGGCGCATTGCGATTAATGCGTCGGACCGTCGCTTTATTGTGGCGGCCGGCACTGAGATGGAGATGAACGGCTGGGTCGAGCAACTTCTCGTGGCATTTCACGTGAACAGCGGCCAGCCACTACCGCAGCGCCGCTCGACCATGATAGCCCCACCCACGTCGCTTGCACCTGGAGCTGCCCCCCACAGCGCGACGGACATGGACATGGCACGCAACTCGATTACCGATTTCCAGAACTTTGCAACAGCGCGCCGATCTGTTGGCGGTGCCCACGCCCATCGCGCAAGCATGGGCGTGCAGTCGGGCGGCCTCGAGTTTCGTCTCTCGGACGAACAGAAGCAACTCGACCACCAGCGCCAGCTCGCTGAGACCGAGGCCGAGCGGCTCCGCGAAGAAGAGCTACTGCAGGCGCATTTACGCCGACAGGCCGAAGAGCGGCATCAAGAAAAAGAGCGACTTGAGGCCGAAGAGCGCGAGCAACATGAGAGCGCGCAAGAAGCGGAACGGCTACGTCTCGAGTCGTTGCTCGAAGAACAGCGGCGGCTCAAGCGCGAGCAGCACGAGCGCGAGCGCGGTGAAGCCGAGCGACAGATGCGTGAATTGGAGCTGCAAGAACAGGAAGAGAAAAATGAACTGGAGATCCAGCACCACTTGGCGGAAGAGGAGAAAGAGGTTCAAGAAGTGGAGATTCACCGTCGTCCGGTGGTGCCGCAACCGCCACCGCCACCGCCACCGCCAGCGTCCCCCGTTCACTCGCCGGTGGTCACGCCGCCGTCGGCGCCGTCGCCACCGCCACGGTCGTCGCTCATTGGTGACGCCAAGAAAGACGCCATGATGCGGCAGCAGACCAAACACAACAAGCGACGAGAGGCGTCGATCAAAGAACAACAGGAACAGACGCGCAAAGACTTTGCCACACAACAACAGCAGCAGTCGCCAATGTACGCGAGCGAGAACGGTGCAGGCAACGCGGTGACAGGGGCATCACCCTCGTCACACTACGCATCGACGACATCGGTCGAGTTCTAACGGCGCACACATAGAAACCATGTGGCCATTGCATGGTCTCGACACTTGACTGCGAGACGCGACCCAGTGGGATCAGACGATAACTCTGAGAACGAGGACGATAAATTACCACGATAACCTCTATGATATTATATATGACCGTTTTGGTCGATGTAAATTACGTTGTGCCCAGGTTGAAGCCGGCATTTTTGATTCCATGGCACAGAAAAGATGCTCCAAAGGAGTCAGGACAGATTCAACTACCTGTTTAATTTTTATACCCTGTCAATATAGTTTTGGGTTAGGCTTGAAACCATGTTGAACTTACCTTGATGACCAATATCCTGCTTGACTTCAATGCCTCCGCGCGAGTGACTGAGTCCACTGCTCATTGCGTCGTCGTGGAATGAGGGAATCAACACCAGAGCGCAAAGTTCGAAGCCAAATAATCATGGCGGAAGTGCGTACCGACACGCACGCGCAGCCACCTGTGTGGCCCACCCAGCGAGCGAACGAGCAATCCGATGCAGTGGACGAAGAAAAGGCGTCGATTGCGAGTGTGCCGAGTGCTCAGATGTTCACACGGCCACGCAGCGTGCATCAGCAGTACCCACTTAACATGACGGTCGACTTTACAAAGCTGCGCGTAGGTGTTTGTGCATTGTTACTGTGCACTGTGACTGGGAGGAGGCAGCACGTAATAAGTTGCTATCTATGTGCGTATACTAGGCGAATGCACTGCGGCGGTACATGGCGTACCATGGGATCCAGGAGATCCCCGGGAGCTGCAGAGACCAATTGGCGATTGTCGTTGCCCAGTACGTGATGTCTTCATTCTCTAGATGGAGACCCAGCGGATGCAGACGCTCACTGGTGGATGTAGACACTTTGGCGAACAGTGCAAGCTTGCCGACGAGGAGACCAGCATTGCGTCGTTTGTCTCCTACGTATGTGTTCTCCATAAGCAGGTGTGACTAAGTGAGACCGTGCGAACTGAAAGGGGCTATTGTAGATCAAAGGCGTACGCATTCGTTACGACTCGAGTGGCACCGACAGCCAGAGCGAATCGTCCAACGACTCGGACGACTTTGGGTTTGAGCGTGCCAACCCCCAACGCGCCATGGGCAGAACCCACGACAATGAAGATACCGACAACAATTCGTCGGCGTCTTCCTTTGACGACGAGGACGTGCGTCTAAGCATCGATCCGCCCTAGCCCACCTCACCACCTCACCACCTCACTTCCACTTGCCTGTGCCTCAATACTAGAACCTACGGAGCGATTATACCACTCCTGTCAAGAAGCCCAAGCGATCGCATCCCTCGCTGTCCAGTAGTACCACCACTCGGCTCAAATCCAAGCCCTCGGGTGGGTCGTCGTCGTCGTCCGGGACGAGCAGCAAGCACAAGAAGCAGCGCAAGACGCGACTTTACTGCGTCTGCAAAGGCGCAAGCTTTGGGAATATGATTGCCTGCGACAACAAAAAGTGCGCCGACCGGTCGAATTGGTACCACATGGGTTGTGTGGACCTCGACCCGTCTACGGACCCTCCCGAGACGTGGTTCTGTCCGTCGTGCCAAGAAATGCACGCCGACGACGTCCCCGAGAACCGTACGTGATGAACTGACGGACTCCACGCGCGTGACAGTGTGGCCACTAAGAAGTGTCTGTAGAATACCGCAAGCCCGTGGCGAGTGTGACCTACGGCGACATGATCTCACATGCACTGACGGCACTGCCCGAAGGAAAGGTACGGTAAAATTTGCTATGGCAACGACTATGGAGTGAGGAACATGGTAAAATGACTTATGGCATGACTGCTGTGCGTAGGGCTCGTTCAAGGACATTTGCGACTTTGTCGAGACACAGTACGAGAGCCAACTCAACTGGAAGTTGGAGAGGTGCGTCTACTGTACTGTCTATCTGATCGAATGGGCGTCTCCCTCTCACCGACTCTCCTACTCGCATTTCGCAGTGACCAGCGCAAGTCGCCCGTGTGGAAATCGTCGGTGCGCAAGATCCTGTTCTCCAACATGCGTTTCCGTAAACACCCCGACGACAAGGGTCTCTTCTGCCTCGCTGCATGAAGGAGAGCCACGGTGGTGGTGACGACTGCGGCGTGGCGTACTGTACATATCGACGACTACCAAGTGCGTGTGTTCCCGGTGTGAAGAATCATGCGACGTGTGTGGAGATTTCTGTATATATATATACGAGCAAGAGTGCGCAGCTTCCAAGCATATCATATCAATACTCAACAAGAAAATAATCGGAACCCATAACACCAAACGCAGCATTCGAGTGTGTGTATCCATCCAATCGATTCGGGTGATAGATGTTTGTTTCTCCTACGGGGCCTCCAGTGTCCACATAGCACAGAGTGCTGAAAAGACGATAGAGGACGCCGCATACGCGACAGCATTTAGTTCGGGTCTAAATCCGGCAAGTCCTCGTCGTCGCTGTCGCCTTCGTCTTCGTCGTCACCGCCGCCACCCATCATGTTGGCATTCTGCGCCGCCATCATCTGGTTAATGTCAAAGCCGCCGGCGCCGTTGAGCGCACTGAGGTCAAACCCGCCCTGCTCTTGCTCTTCGTCTTCGTCGACGTACTTGGACCAGTCGGTTTGAACGTTCGTCTTCTCCAGCACTTTGTCTTGCAGCAGTCGCGGCCAAAAGTCCTCGTCTTTGGCCTTTTTCATAATGTGGAAATGCACGTTGCGGTCGGCCTTGGCCCACACGCTCTGGGCATCTTCGACGTCGACCTCCTTGAAAAACTCGAGCTGCACTTCATACTTTTGCTCATTGCTCAGACCGCTACAATGACCAACAGATTAATGAGTGGTCTCCGTTTTCCTCGTTCACAATTTGTTGGTGTCAATGTACCTAAACGAGAGCGATTTGTTGGTGAGCTTGACCTGCTCGTCCTTGACATCCGGCAGATCCACGGTCACGTAGACCGAGTCTTTACGCTGCGCCCACTTGACAGGCGCCCACAGAGCCTTGGCCTTGGTGTCGGTCATGCTTTTCTCTTGCTTTCGTGCTTCTCTCTGTTGTGTCTCGTCCTGTGGTCGAAGGATACAGATGATTCGCTCCCCCTTCCAGAACTTCGCATCAACCCGTTAGAAGAACCGGGTCGGGTTTGGTTCTGACCAAACGAGCTGACCCATTTTGTGTTCTTCCAGCCCGTCGAACGACACACGAAAGTTAGCGTGGTTCACATTAGATGGAAATGGTCGAAACGAAAACGAGGCTACTACAATCCATGTGACAGTTCCATATGTAGCCCAAGCAATAAACCCCATTCCGTGAGTAACAGATCTTCTAAAACTGACGCCACTCAGACGTTTTGCCGAGGCTCACAAAAAAACGCTGCAAACCTTTCAGCGAGTGGTCCAGAATTGCGATCCATGTCGCACACATTTTGACCGGAACGGGAATGGAATAACAAGCAGCCGCGAAATCAAGCAGGTCGCGGTGTGTTCAGCGCCGACTTCGCAGCAGCACTATGAACACCAACACTGGCGTCGACGACGCTAACCTTTGTCGCAGTCCGCAGCTGAATCCAGCAACTCCAGCCACACCACCGCACGTCCAAATGAATCACTGTTTCAGTGGCTGGCGACCTCATCGTTGACAGCCAGGCTGCACCAGAGTCAATGTCGGGTGAGCTGGGGGAGGACGACTCTGCGTCCGACTCCGACTTGGAGTCGAGCAAGAAGCCACCACAAGTTGCGTTGAATCGACGAGTGGCAAAGTCGGGGCGGCCAGGTCAATCGAAAAGCGACGACCGCGAAAACCGGATTCGGTTCTCCGCCACGCACGCAGCATGGAAGTACACCGGCGAGGTAACCCTCTAAGGTCTTGCCGACGCGTTGGAAGAAGAGAAATCATCGATCAAGAAGCAGCGTCACGACTGAGCTCCCTTCAGGTGCGAACCACAGACAAATCGAACAACGACACGATCAAGAAGGAGCCCAAGTACACAATCGATATGTCTCCAGTCCTCAACCACACGGCGCTCTACCTGCTTCCCGATCGACTACTAGAAAAGTGCTTTGAAGTGCTGCCCGTTGCAACATAAAGGGGCGTGGACAACTCCAGGCCTTGCGACACTTTATAGTTGATTGCGCTAGTTGTACGTACTAAAAGGGTACGGTACATTTCATATCTACCGGAGTGGATTTAGAGCTCGTAGCCTCGAAGGAGTGTGAGATTGTAGCCTCTAAAGTGTTTGATAGAAGGGAAGAAGCGAACAAAGGAACGGAGAGAATTGGGTCTCTGATAATAGACCGGTCGATTCAAATACTACTGTTTCTTGGTTCTGTGTGTGGCGAATAGAATCTCCATGGTTGTCATCTGTCTGGCTACGGGGCGTATATCCTGAAAGGGCTGACCATGGGCACACAACGTGAGATGTTAGCCGAGATTGTTTTGTATTTTAGTCTGCTAGCGTCACTCCTTCGCTAGTCGAGAATGTGTCTAAATTAAAGAGTTGGGTAATCTACATACGTGTAAACCCTTAATACCACAGCACCAATGGACGCAAATGTACAGCAAATGGACGCGCCCACGCAGCAAACAGGCGTCAAGTGCGTCGCCGTTCCCGGCTATGGTACTTTTTGTGGCGTCCAGATCGAGTCAGTGCGCCGACTTTCAAAGCTCAAGACCGATTGCGCCGAAGCGGAGTTACTATGTAAATGGCTACGTCGAGACGTTCACGTTTCGTGCTCAACGGCCATCCGGCCAAATTGCAGGCGAGCTTGAGTCGAAGTACCCGTACGATCTCATTCCCTGCTTTGCCGACGACTTCAAGTACGAGATGTTGTACCGGCACGATGGATGAGCGATACGCTCATCACCGCGTTCTGTGAACGCGTGTGTACGGACAGTGATGGCGTGCGATACATCGGCGTGATCCAATCGAGAAGCAAAGGCGTGGTAGTCATGCGACCGTAATCGACGTGATCAAGGCGCGAATCACGCCGCCTTACAGGAAAACTCAGTCGAGACACTAAGTAAGCGTGTCAATTTCACCAACTTCCACTGGGCGATCCGAATTGTAAGTCTGTCCAAGCAGATGGTCACGTACGACGACACTATGGGGATGGCGTCGGTCGTCAACACTCGAAGAGATATATCCAAAGACATTGACAGTGAGCTTTATACGTCTTTAAACAGGGATTTCACAACTCAGTGCGAGTTGAGCCCGCGTCAGTTTGATGGATATAGCTGTGACGTATTCATCTGCCACAAGATCGTGTACACGCTCGGCAACTCTGTCTCAACGACGTCAGCGACAGCGGCCCCAACAACTTCCGCTTCCGTCTCCTCGTCTACATGTTTCACGGCGAGAAGGTGTAGGTAGAGTACTTCAATAACTCGCTAATCTACGTCCCTTACCATGCGCTTGCACTGCCCTTCCGTTTCCATTTTGAGCACCTAACCTTATTTCGTTCTCCGGTTGCCGAATCAATGCACGAAGTTAGTTGCCCAAACTGGTAATCGGACGCTCGAACTTAGACCAATTGTTTGATTTTTAATGGGAAGCTCCACTTTTTATACCAGTTTCCTAATTAAATCCGCAAAATATACCAAACGAAAAATAAATACAGAAAATATACCAGTTTGGTTTCAAATTTCAAGTTAAATACAGAAAATATACCAAAATGTATTTTTCAG
>JAADVD010000379.1:0-28230 GCA_023334535.1 Pythium vanterpoolii
AGGCCGATTCGCACATGGGCAATCTCAAGTGTGAGATCTCGAGTCTCCGAGGCGATGTGCAACAGACTCAAGAGCTCTTTGACAAGCTGATTGTCACGCTCATGCAACAACAGGCTGCCGCGTCGACACCAAGGCAACTGCTAATGGCGCGACAACATCCATTCCATGCATTCTCCCACCCACCGTTCGCGATGCATCCGACTGGCTTCGCCCATCCGCTGGCGTTTGGTATGCATGCATCACACCCCGCGGGACTCCGCGCCGGTGGAGCAGAAAGCGACGATTTCTTCGCCGGCTTGTTCCCGTCGATTGACTAGTTTATCACCACCATATTTATGCTAAAGCACACAATACAATAAGACTTCGGCTCATCTTCGTTACTTGATACGCACTGAACGAAAGACTGATCCCTACCGTCTAGCAACTGGCCGTCAAAAGCGACAAAACCATACTCTTCATCGATGGGTCTGCCTCCGACAGTGCTAAGTACTTGTCCCCTTCGCCGCCTGCGTGGCACGCGCCGCATCCACCAATCCATACCCGTACTGGTTGTTGGGCCAGTCGTTGTCGGTCGTGTTGCCACACACACCCGTGTACCAGCCAATCGGCGTCTCCAGCACATTGGGCGACAGTCCCTCGCGCCGCGTTGTGGTTGTCAGTAAAGCACGGAGCGTATCGTACGTGAGCGTCTGATCCTGGCTCAACAGCAGCGCCGCAATACCCGTGACGTGCGGCGTCGCCATGCTCGTTCCGGACATCACCGCGAACTGATCGTCCCCAAGGTGACTGGCCGACACGACTTCTTGACCCGGCGCCGAAAGGTCTGGTTTGAGGACGTCGGGCTCAAAGCCGTTGGGGCCTTTGCAGCTAAAGCGAGCGAGCGTATCGTTGATAGTGGTCGCGCCAACGCCAATGACGTTGGCAAAATTGCCAGGGGACTTGACGGTGTTGCAGTACGGCCCCGAGTTGCCGATCGCAAAGAACGGAACGATTCCAGCGGCGTACCACGCTGCAACCATGGGCACGTACACTTTGCTCCCTGCGTAGCCGCTCCACGAGTTGTTGATGACGTGCGGCGCTTTGCTGCAGTCGCGCTGCTGGCCCTGGGGGTCGGTCGGACACACAAACCACTCGCCACAGGCAATCACGGCCGCCTCGGGGCACGATCCAACAGGACACCCGCGGCACGCAATCCACTGGCTGCCGGGGGCAACGCCGAGGCCGTCGGCCCCGACGGTCGTGCCCATGGTGTGGGTACCGTGGCCGTTGGTATCGTGTGGCAGCATGGTCTTGTTCACGGGGTCGAACCAGTTGTAGTCGCTGCGCATCGCGTCCCGCAAGAGCGCGTGCGTGTACCGCACGCCTGTGTCGAGACCGCCAACCACGACGCCGTGGCCGGTGACCCCAGCGGACCACGCTTGGGGGGCTTGCACGCGCTGAACGCCCCACTCGACCGAGCCTTTCACGTGGAGGTCGGTTGCTGGAATCGCATCGGCGGCTGCTGTGTCGATCGTGCCGACTTCGGCTTCGCGGATGCTCGCGACACTGGACAGCGACGCGAGCTTCTCGACCAACGCGAGTGTCGCGCCGCTAAAGTACCGCGCATTGCGCGACCACGACTGGTACTGCGTCGCAAAGAGCGCGTCCAGAGGCGCTGCTTCGCGCAAGAGCATGGCGTCAATCTCGCGCTGGCTTTCGATGGCGGCGGCTTCGAGTGTCGAGACGACAAACTCGATCTTGTGTTTGCGGGATGCAAAATCCATGGTCTCGGCGTGTTCCAAGAGCCGGCGGTGCGATGCGTCGCCGTGCATTTCCACGACAATGTCGACGGTCGCGTCCAGCGTAAGGCGGCGGTGCACGTCGCGATGGACGGTGGCAAACGGCGTCGCTGCGGTGGCGCTGACGGCAGCCACCACGAGGAGCAGCGCGGAGGCGATCTTCATGGAGTCGTGGTCTAGCGCTGCGGTGCGGTGCTGGATTGATTGGGAAATGGACCACTGGAAATGAGCTCTACATTGCTGACGTGGTAAATGGTGTGATGGTGGTTTTGGTGAGACTCTTGTTGGGTAAACAAGAGGGTGAGCTTTTGATCTGATAACGTCTCACATCATGTGGGTGTGTTTACTGATGGCTTGAAAGTAGCCAATCCAATCGCTTTATTACGGAAAGTACACCACCTCAGCCAATCCAAACACGCTGAAAAGGTCCTGTTTCTTTTTTTCGCAAGTGCGCAACATTTGTCGACTATTAGCATGTGGTCCACAGACTCGAAATGATCAAGAGGCCATCACTCAGTCCCCTCATGTTGAAGCTTGGAGGCCAAGACTCATCTAGTATTGATTACTTCCACGGCGTCAGCTCTAATGAAACTGAGTGACTTGAAGCAATATGTCTGAGTTTTAGAGATAGTCCAATCTCACGTCTCCAGCCTTCGTTTGAGGGTAGCAACCGAACGGTCTACATCACTAGATGTTGGGAATCGACGGAAGTGCGAGAGAGGATCACATGATAACCTGCCGGCATTTATTCCTTTGGCTCTGGTAAGGACATTCTTTGGGCGAGATGGACTGAGTCGGTCTGCTTTTTGCTTCGTGCTTTGTACATGGATATGGCGACGTGTGGCGCAAGACACACAGTGACGCAGGACGCAAAGATCGCGAGGTTCGCTTGTTAAAATGAACGTGTATACGAGCCGCAAAGCGACGCATGCAGTCGCTGTTGTGTGCTCAACGCGTTAGCCTGATATGTAAATATGAGCACTCATCGTTCACAGCATGGACTACCGGGGTCTAATCCAAGGCTTTCGCAATCCCAGCACGGCGAATCTCTGTATCGACGATGGCGGCGCCTAGTTGCCCACGAGTTTCCCGCGCATGTAGCTGGGGGCGTGTGATATGGACAACGCGAACCAGCACTTTAAGTACGTACTGGTGCCGCCACCCCCGCGGTCGACGCAGAGCCGATTCTGCTGCGCGTCCCCGCGCAGAATCGGCGCTGCGTATTTTTGTTAAAAGTCCGCGACTTGATCAATTCGCACACTCTGTGTGTGGATGACGGTGGCGCTGTCACTGCCGGCACCATCCACTTTGTGGGGTCGCCCTGTAAATGGCTCCATGCGAACCAACAGTGTGTTCCCTATACCAAAACGAATCAGCTTTGCATCCGGCGCAAGGCTATTTGTGTCTGGACGACGGTGACGTTCTCGTGCATTCGGCTTGACGTCCTACAGACACATCGATCCTCACAAGATAACAGCACAGGCGCGAAGTAGTTCCCCTTTGAAATCGAAAATGGTATAGAATTTGAATCTCAAATTCGAGTGGTAAATATGACAGATCAAGTTGGGAAACTAGAAATAATAATCCCCACTTTTTAGTACTAGAACCGCAGTTGATCATTCGGATCGACATCAGTCCACCCAGTCATCTCGGCATCAGCGAGTCGAAAGTCGCCGTCCATTTCGACGCAGTTGTGGATCGCATAGAGCACTTGCTGGCGGCAGATGGCGTCGGTCGAGTACCGCGGCAGCTGCAGTGCAAAAAAGCACGTGTGGGCCTTGGGTAGTTGATTGTCGGCAAAGCCATTGGGAGAAATACTGCTATTCTCGGCCGGCGCCAGCGACTGGATCTTGAACTTTTGGTGAAACTGGTTTTGACCCACGGGCAGCCGCGCGCGCGCCCACACAAACCGCAGAAACGCGCGCCGGTCGTCGTCGTTCATGGCCTCCAAGACGCGCCAAAAGCGGAGCACGCTATCGTCCGTGGCCGCGACGTCGTCGTCGTACTCGGTGTTGCGCTGGAGTAACATGATGTCCACAGTCGCCACGCCACAGAGCCGCAGCTCGAGCTCGTCCCACGTCAGCAGACTCAGTGCGGCGACGGGGAGGACCGCGTGAAGGCCTTGTTTCAGTACGTTCACAACCTCTTTTGCTTCGTCGCGGCGGGCCTGCAAGACTAGGGTAATGAAAGTAGACACATTGTTGACGGTCACGCTTGTCTCGCTGCCGTTCGGACAGAGCTCGACGAGGCGGCCGTCCGAGAGAAACGTCGTAAAGCTCAGATCCATGGCCGCCACTTGGTCGGCGAGTGCCTGGCGTTGCGTTGTGTCGGTTTTGGGGTTTGTATACCCATGATAGAGAGTCGAGAGGGTCGTGAGCAGCGCGTGGGCGGCAAAGTCGGTCTCTTCTAAATCCGCTAGCACAGTAGCGAGATCGCGATCGTTGTGGTCGTCTGCATTGTCGCCGACGAGCTGTTTCCAGACCGAGGCCGCCAGATCCAGCCGCACACAGACGCGCGTGCGCAACGCGACGCCGAGCAAATGGCCGAGAAAGTGCACCATTTCAGTATGCAACTGCCGCTTGACCTGGTTTGATTCGGCCCAGCCGGTTTTCTTGGTATCAAGAGTAGTCGTAGGGAGGACCCTGGCTGAGCCGACATGGGACGATCCGAGGAGTCCGCCATTGAGAATGAACCGCTCGCGACTGGTGCCGACGCCGTGGCGCCAGTTGGGACTCGGCAGTAAAAACGGCAAGAAACCCTGGTGGTGGTCGTCGTCCGCTTCCTCCCCGACAAGCTGGAGCTCGGCAAAGACCTGCGAAAAGAACTCGCGGTACGGACCGCCATAGTCGTCGACGCCTTCGCCTTCAAACTTGACTTTGAAGCTGCGTCGCTGGCCGTCGTCCATCGGATGCGAGTACACCATGCGCTGGAGCCGTGGGGGTAAAAAGTGCAGCGCATCAAACGCCTGTCCAAAGAGCGACTGCAGCAGACTTGTGGTCGTGCCGCGATGGCACTTGGCAGTCGCGGCCTTGGGGCGATTCAGCAAGATTTGCGGGAGCTCCTCGGGGTAGTCGTAGTCGTCATCTGACTTGGTCGTCGGGGCCGTCGAGGTTTTGTCCAAGAGCGAACTGAAGAAGTCGTTCTTGATGGATGTGAAGACGCTGCCGCGACACTGTGACACGAGGCGACTCGGCCCGAGTGAGGAGCCCGAACACGCGGAGGAGGACGATGAGGCAAAGTACTGCCACGTGCAGTCGAAGAACCGCACGACGCGACTCAACGATGCGTTGAAAAACCGCAGAAAGCCCACGCGCGCCAGCAGTTTACGCTCGAGCCGGCGGCCGGCGTCGCTGTCGTCCACGGGGAATGCAACGCCAGTCGCCACTTCGATCTCATGGGCTTTGCTGCGGAGAAGACGCACGATCTCAGAAGGTTGGAGATTCCACGGACTCAGACTTGCGGATTCAGCGTGGGTATTGAGAATTCTCAGTACAGCCCGATCGAGGTGGATCGACCAAAGGCAATCGTGGATGAAGGTGGTGAATTCCGCCTGCGTGAGGGCACCGACACGGGGCTCTAGAGTAGGCATTGGTTCGTAGCTCACTCGGGCGGTCTCTGCTGGTGGGATCGGTTCAACCGACTCAGATTTCTCAGATCCTGTAGCTGAGACTGACAGCGTCATGGTCCGCAGTCGCGACGGATGGATATGCCACGCACCGGCTTCGGCATCAACTTCAATCCAAAGTCGCTCGTCGGCGACACCCACGACGCGACCGTTACCTCGTGGCGACCGCACGGGCTCGTCGGCTTGAAAGCCAAAGCGGCCACAAGCTTCCGCGGTCGTGTCGACCCACAGCGGCGCTCCCGTCCGCGTGACAATGTGGCGGCCCGTGTTGTGCCACCACGCCAGGGTCATCTCGTACGCAGGCCGAATCAGATGCTGAGGCAGTGGAATCTTGGTCACCATCGCGTCCATCATCGCACAGACCGCGACGGCTTCCTCCACCGTACCATCACTGGGAACAGAGCTGTAAGACCTTGCTCGTTCACTAGAATCAGTAGGTCGGACAATCGACACCTTTTGTTGGCGTGAGTAAAACGCGACCGCCGGAAACACTTCGTCCAGCAGATTCTCAAACGCGACACCGAGCTCCACGCCATTCTTGCTAAACCCGAGGGTTCCGTGCTCACAGTCCAGGTGGACACCCACGACATCGCCTTCGCCAAAGCTGTCGCCGTAGACCCGCAGACGATTGCGTTGGTAATACAACGCCTTGTCGCCAATGAATCCCCACGACTGGTCGTCGGAACCGAGGAATGCATCGACGTTGACGCGATGGGTGGCGACGCCCACAAACAGATAGGACGACGCCGACTTGTCTATGCGAATGTGCCACGCGTGGACGCCGGTCGCAAAGCTCTGGGTCGCAACGACAGTCTTCCACATGTCGTTGCCGGTGTAGGCGGCGGTGAGACCGTCGTCGGAGATCTGGAGGAGACTGCTACGGCTTTTGAGACGGTCAAACGCTAGTGTCGGATGGTTGACGATCGCTTGAGATGGATCGCTCGGTGGAGCAGGCAAGCACGACGTTGGGATGGGTGGCGGGAGGGTACGGGTGAGGCAATCCACAGCCGTAAGCTGTTGGAGCAGACAGAGGATCTCCACATACGCTTGGAGGTAGAGGGAGAACACGAGACGGTGCTGGATGTGCTCACGCAAGAACCGATTTTGCGCCGCACACAGAAAGCTTTCGACGTCCATACCACTCGTCGCGAGGATCCTCGCATCCAGTCGGCTGTCCGAATCGACTGCACTTTGTTGGAGGCGACGCACGCGACGCAGTACACGGCTCATGGTGGTAATTACAATATACTTGACCGGCAGATTGGCCGCGCGCAGCATCGGCCGCAGCCGCTGCAGCAACGCCACGGCCTGCTGCGAATCCAATTCGATGGAGTCTAGTCCGTTGCCCAGTACGATATCCACCATCCACGCTGCAAGCTCCACTGCCGGTTCGTCAAGCACGACACAATCTGGTCGCCGCAGTTCTCGATGGGTCCACAAAATGGCTTCACACGCAGCACTGGACGCGGCGGCTTCGACCTGTTGCAGTGCATAGTCGAGCATACGCAGGGAAAACACCGCGTTCTTTTGTTCACGGAGCATTCGTGTCATGCACGCGCATACTGTCGCATCCACAGACTTGGCCTCCTCTTCTCGTCCGAATCGCAATTCAAACTGAGGGCCTCGACACAGCACGAGCTTGACAAATGTGAGAAAAGACGGAGAGCTTAGAATCTCCTCGTCCACAATCTGACTGTGCTGATCGTGGTAATGGAGCAGCGACGCAACGACCTGCCGACACGAAAGCACGAGGAACGCGCGCTCCAATTCAGCAAGGCGGTCCAGCAACTCACAGAGCTCAAGCGAATTGACAGCGGCAGCAAACTGTTCGATCGTGGAAGGGTCCTTTGACTCTGGAGGAGCCTGTCCTTCCTCTGAAGTGTCCGTCGTTGTCACTGGCGGCGTTGCCTTTTTCGTCTCGGATCGCCACGGCGTGAAGAACTGTTCCTTGGCATTCGACGCGTACCCACCGTCATCGAAAGGAAAATACATTTCGCCGAAGATCTTGCGGCCCATTTCTTTCTCATTGATGAGTTGTTGCTGGGGTCCGTCCGGCCGCACCGGACTATGTGGGTGGGGTCGATTGCCGGTGCCTTGTCTCGCGGCGGGATCGATAGCAGTCATGGGAAGGAGCTCTTCGCTCTCGGCGATATCAGCCTTGGACTCTTCCTCTTCGTCATCATCATCGTCGTCTTCGTCGTCGTACGCGCGTTGATCAGTTCCTTGGTCGCGCTGCTGGTCTAGCGATGTCTGGAGACGACTGAGGTACTCCAGATTGTCCACAATCCACGCCGACGCACTGACAATGTCGTTCTCGGTCTGCTTCAAGGCCAAAACACACCACTCTTCGGGGAACCCCATCATCATGAGCTCGTCGACAAATTCTTGGCGATGCTCGGCTGCATCCTCGTCGTCTTCGTCCTCGTCGCCTTCCTCCTCTTCTTCCTCCTCCTCTTCATCTTCGTCCTCTTCGCCGTATTTACCATCAACTTCTTCGTCCTCATCCAGTGTGCTGTCCGGAGCCTCCCTCTTCGACGGATCAATTAAATCACCAACCAGACTCGCGTGAGAGCTGCTGCTGCTTCGTTGACTCGAGTTGTCGTGGTGGCTGGCAGGATCCTCGACCGCAAGATCCAACCGGAGGTCCAGCTTTGCACTGGGCGGCGGTATCGACTCTCCATCATCCTCGTCTTCTCCAGGCTTCTCATAAACCTCATTTTTGGTTCGACGAGAAACCACAGTCTCGACACTGGCTATGGTATGTGTGGCTTGGAACCACTGGTTCACTTCTACCTCGCCCTGGTCCTCGAGATCGTGCAGCACATCGTACACGCGCGTTCGTACGATCCACAGCTTGCGTTCGACGTCTTCAAGCGTCGCAAAGTGCGGATTCCCATCGTTGCAGCAGCTCATTTCCAGCAGCTTCTGAAAAAGTCCACGTTCGTGTATCACAGGAGCGACGCTGGTGGTGTCAGAGGCCATGCGCATCACCGCATGGACAAGCAGACTCGAGCTGAGCCAACGTTTCAGCTCGGCCACACCACGTGTGTCGACGGCGCTGACGTCCAGCGTGAGACTGAGTGCCGCATGAGAGAGCAGACGCAGTGTGCCGCTTGACAGTGTGTCCCTAGCGAGTGTGATCGGACTGATCGGTGAGGCTGCGACGACGTCGTCTGGGTGCAGCCGCACAAACCGCACCGCGTCCGTCCCATTCGAGCCGCCGTGCTTCTTCTGGGTCGACTGCTGACTAGCAGCGATTTGCTTCTTATAATTTGCACACTCTTCCAGCACGTGATCGTACCACGATCTGCCGTCCTTCGACGCATGTTCCGGACTGTATTCTTCACGAATCGAGACGTAAACAGTTGGATTAAATCGATTTGGGTGGACGCCGTCCCCACCGTTTGCCTTGGTCGCCAACGCAGCGTCGTCCATCGCGATGACGGTCGCCGACTCCTTCGCGCCCGTCAATTCGACAGACGAGCCGCTTGTGAGCCCTTTGGCCGAGCCGCCCAACACATAGAGACACCCCAGGCGAGCACACCACGCTGATTGGTCATCAGGGTAGCCCTCACTTCCGTCCAGCACTCGGCTGAATGTCTCCCAGATAGCTGGTGCCCACGCCGCATTGTTCTTTTCCTGCAGCAAATCGGTGAGCAATTCCGTAAGCTCGTTGGCGAGTGCGATGGAGATCGATCCGTGTGTGCTTTCCTTGAGGAGTTTCTCGGCGGTGGAATTACGCAATTCCACTGCTTCTTCCTCGTGAGTCTCTGGTCGGTGTGAATGGGTCTGCAGTGTGGCTGGAACTGAGAATGGCGCATCGCTTTCAACACGCACAGGCGACACGCATACACCAATGATCTGCAATAGGTGATCTACAAAGCGGTACACTGACAGTGGCGCTGGGATGTGGTGGGCGATTTCGTCGGCGACCGTCTGCGGGGTCTGAAAGCGTAACACAAGACGGAGCAATCGCAGGCTGGACAGTTGAAGAGAGACCTGTCGGCTTTCCATAAAGATCTCCCACAGCTGAATAACCCACGACGATCCCGCAAGGTGGACGCGGCCTTCGTCCGACTCGACCATGACCCGCAGCAGCGCGTGCAGTTGGAGAAGTTTGGTGGCTTCGTCGGACACTCGTGAATCGAGATTGCTTGCGCTATGCGCATCGTCTTTCACGGGTTTCTTCTCATCGTACACAATGCGAACGTGAATGGGCGAGAGTGCGCGATTGTGGAAGCGCACGTGACTCAACAAACCGTGGAAAGTACGCACAAGCGAGTTGGATGGCGATGGGACGGGACCAGACGTGGTGGTGTTGGCCGAGACTATTGCCGACAAGAACGCCATCGCCTCTGCGTCTCGGTGAGGCTCCTGCTTGGATATATTGGTCTCAGCATCTCCGTCGTCCGATGACATCACAGGCTGCGGTCGGCCAAAGCTAAAGTCGAGATCTACGCTTCCGCTGTGGATCGCCATGGCCAGTGGCCCCGACAGCGAGCGCTGGCTGTCGAGGACACCGTTTAGGTAGAGTCGCAGCTTGGCGCCTTCCAGTACGATCGCAACGTGGGTCCATCGACCGCGCCAGAGTGATTCTTTCGAGATCAGTCGTTCCCACAGCAGTCGCGTCGCCGTCGGCGTAAGTGCGTTGGGATGGGCGACGTGGACCGCGACGCCGACCTCAAGCTGCCAGTTGTTTTCGAGGTCGCGCACCAGCAGCAGGTACGGTGACAGCTCGCGTGCGTCGCCACGCACAAACACAACTTGCTTCTCCTCCGAATTCCCAAAAGAGCCGTGCTCATCAGGCGCGTCTCCCTGATCGACCGCGGCGTAGATCCACAGGGTGATGCTAAACTCGCTCGGTTTTACGAGTGGCGACATCGCAAGCACGCCGGGGGTTGGTTCGAGCATCTGCTGATAGGTAAACGCCAAGCCTTTGTTCAGAAACGTGAATCGTTTGGGAGCGACGATGAGCTCAAAGCTCCGACGGATTGTGCTGTTTGTTGACCGACGCTCGAGCACCGACCGCTGGCTTGTACTTTGGTGCGACAACCGCTGAAGCAAACGACGAGCACTATTGAACAGTGACTCGTAGACGTCAAAGCAGGCTGGATACACGGGAATTGACCCGTGCGCGTTATTCGAAGACGAGACACTCAAGTGGAGACTGATACTCCGAAGCAGCGTCCACACCACGGCCTGGATCTGCGGCTCTCCACTTGGAGTGGCAATGTCGTCGCGAGTGCTGATCCCTCCTCCGATACTATCCGCCTTGTCCTCGCTGCCTTCTGCATCTCCATTCCACAGCATTTGCTCGAGCACTTGCACCAGCCCCACGTCGTTCATGAAGGCGTACTGGTCCGATGCAAAGTGCACAAGACTAAGGCACCGCAACAGCACAAGCAATACCCATGGCGCTGCTGAGTCGGAAGTGACTGCTGTAGCACTCGCTTGGTCCACCAGGAGCTGCACGACCGCCGTAACAAAGTCCTTTTGCGCCGTGCGATGCATTTCCCGGTAGGCATAAGGCGCGTTCCGCTTAAGTACGAGGCCGAAAGGCTCTTGTGGAAGCTGCGCCGACGCGTGGCAAACCTGCTGGAGCAGACTCACTCGAACACATGATAAAAGTGGCATTGTCATCAGCTCCCATAGTGATTCGTATCCACGCGCCGCGCAGCTCAGCTGGCGACACGGGTCGAGGAGAAGCGTCAGTGCCAATTTGTGGAGATCGCCAACCTCGGCTTCGTCGGCGGTGACAAACTCAAGCGCTGCCGCTGTCCGCTTGGCAGAGCCGATCGAGCTCGCAGCAACGACGACTGCTCTCCAACGGGCTACAATGTGGAAGAACAATCGAACTCTACGCCAGCGGCTGGTCGGATAGGCGATGAGAAACGGCAGCATGGTCTCTCCGTACCGTGCGCTCATGTGCGAGCAAAAACTTGTCAAGCCAACCGGTGACGCTTCTGTCGTTTGGCACGCACGGAAGAGAATCGCAGGATCGTACGGCGCGACACAGCCGCCGTCGAGCAGACACAAGCGGTGTTCTTCTTCTTCGTCGACCTCCACAAGTAGCAGCAAATGCGATCGATCTCTGATGGCACGCTGTAGTGTGAGGATTACATGTGGCGCTTCTTCGGACGAAAGAGCATTCTTGATTGCGCTTCGCTTGGCGACAAACCGCCGTCGGCAATCGGCCACGACCTTCCAGAGACCACGCAGCGACAGTGGTGGGACGCGGTCGTGTGCAGCTTCGTCTTGGTTGATCTGTCTACCGACACCAACGAGCAAAGCAAACGATTCGACCGAGTGTTGATGCAGCAGCGCTGCGAAGAAAGTCTCTTCCAGCTGCGGGTCGCTCCAGACGTGGTGTACACTTGTTGAGCTTGGATGTAGACTACCTGGCTGGGGTGGGGCTTGCTTCTGCAGCTGTGCCTGTCGAAGCAGCATGCGGTATGCGGGGTCCGTCTTGGCGTGGCACGATCTCAGCCATTCACAGAGTACGTGGGCGGTGGACCGCTGGCCGTCGTGAAGAGGGTCCTGTGTGCTTTGCGCCATTTCTGATATGAATGCACGAACGTGGGACCGCCGAAGAAACCGCATCGTCCGCGTCTCTAGGTGAGCGTGGGTTTCGCAGTCGGACTGGATATCGTCGACTTGTTCAATCTCCTCACGCTGCGGAATCGCGAGCAAAAAGGTCGGTGCGATGGTGATGGAATCGCTGAACAGCGAGTTTGGAGAGTAGGGGATGGTCCGCGTCGGTGTCGACCCTGTCACAAGACTCGCGTGAATATAATCCGATGACAGGCCGCCTTCAAACAGCAGCGAGCGTTGCCATTTGGAGTGGCAAGTCTTCATGTCGCGTTCATTCGAGTCGGTGTCTTCATGATCAAAGGAAACGTGAATAAGCGGTTCGCCCGTGGTGATGGTCACGGCAAGTTCCGCACACAGCATTGCGAGTTCCTTTTCCAACAAGAGCGACCACGGCGCGTCGAGCACCTCGGCGACAGGCACGCGACTCGTCAAAGGCACTCGTATGGTGGTGCTTCCTTCCGCCTTTTGCTTGACGGAGACAATCGACGACGTGAGCGATTTCCCTAAGTGGTCGTCGTTGTCTGCCAAGCGTTTGACGTTTTGATTGGTCGAGTTCCAAGCGTCTAGCAGCTTGAGGACCGATTGCAGTGGGTGTATAAGACTAACAGCAAACGCTGGGAGGTGCGAAAACGCCAACAAACTATTCACCAACAATCGCAGCACGCGCCCAACAACTGACTGCTCCAGCACATCAGCGACGCGCGCACAAAACGCGGCATTGGCAGCCGGATTTTGGTGGGTACGACGCTGTTGTCGGTGGGCAGACGAATTCGGACTCGGCTGGCTGCGCGACAGCACTTGGGCAAGGAGATCGCATGATTGAGTAATAATCCGCAGTGCGAACTGCAAGAACATTCGCCAGACGATGGGAAAGTCCACACCGGTTGGGTCGTCGGCAGAAACAGAACCGACGCGTATCGTGGACGCTGCGACTTCTGAAAGGCGGGTTGAGAAGGGAGCCGCACAGTCGAGGTCGAGGTGTCGTGTCCATCGCTCGCAGCTGATTGCGAGCGCGCCCAAGTGTTTCTGGATAACGTTCAGCAAGATCACCATCAAGCCGTTGAGCGACTGGTCAGCTGCGAGCGATTCGTCTTCACGCGATACGTAGGCAGCAGCGATGTCCCCAAGTGTGTGCATGAACTGACTGTTCATAGCCTCCAGCAGAACGTCCACGATCCTGTCGAGTGCTTGGAATGGCTTGTTCGATGGTGTGGTAGTAGATAGATTTATATGGCCGAGAGGAAGCAGCTTGATAATTGTCGAATCGTCTGCGAGTCGCTTGAGTAGTGACGACAGCAGCACGCATTTCGACTGGCTCTCTAGCAGCGGCGTGAGTTCGAGGGATCGGCATACATCACAACCCATAAGATCTCCGGTGGATGGCGAGCTCATCAAGGTCTCCAATAGCAGTACACGAGAACACGGGCATGGAAAGAAGACGTCAAAGCCCAGCATCAGTGTGTTGATAGCTTCCGACACTCCTTGTCGACTTCCAGTGCATGATGAATCGATAGAGCTCACATCTGGAAGGGTATGCCTGCCAGTCGTAAGCAGCGGCTTGGCCTTGGCGACGATATTCAAGAGAAGAGTGCGTAGTTGACGCACAGAGGCAACCAAGCCAACGAGGTCCAGATTCGGCTCGGGACAGGCGCCGTCCGTTTGCTGGAGAGCGATGAGGAGACTGCCCAGACCAGAATGCATGGCCTGGACCAAGTTGGCTTGTAGAAGTCGGAAGCTCACACCCACTAAATACGCCTGGAGTTGGCCTGCGGCGGGAGCTCTTCGAGACGAAAGACTGGACGTATTCAGTGCCTCAAACCGTCGGCAGCAGAGCTGGGCAATGAGACCGCACAGAGTTGACAGTGTCGCGCCGTGGACGTCGATCGCAAAGTTCTCAAACACCCCGTCGACCACGTCACGAAGCTCCTCGTCGTTTCTTCTTCTCAGTAATTTTTCGCTTACACTTGGTGCCAGCTGCTGGGTCATTGGAAACGACGTTCCTTTCTTCATCAGGAATAATGAAGATAGTCGGTCCAGCTGCGCGAGAAGAACGACGACCACGTCGATGGAATCTCCAACATCATGAGACAAGTTGCCAAGTGTGCCTTCGGTATCGCCGTGGTCTCGTGTGACGAGTCGCGGATTCGCCGCCATTGTATCTGTGGCCTTGTTGCCGGTCGAGTCGACTGTAGAGTTCCCAGCGCGATCTTCTGTTTGTCCGTCATCAGCGTCGCCATCACTGCTTGGTTCCTGAGTGTGTGGCATAGAACGCGCGAGTAGCGATGGCACAGTCTTGACTAGGTCAGTGCGATGTCGCTTGGTATCGTAGAGCTCTTGGACAAATGCACTCCTCAGGATCGTCGTACACGTCACCCCTGATCCATCCAATCGATCGACCTCGCCGTCCGCATCCGCCTGAGGAAGAGAAGCACTGCGGTCCGGGTCCTCACCTCCCTCATCGTCCTTACCGCCCGTGAGTACGAGTGTGTGGTAAAACCCAGCGGCTACAAGCGCGACGCGCTTGCCGACAAACTCGTCAATTGGATACGGATAGAGCCGCTCGTTTGTATCACCCGTGCCGAGCTGTCCATGGTTGTTGCGACCAAATACGTAGAGCACGCCGTTGTCCGAGACCGCGACGGTGTGGTAACATCCGCACGCGATGCGGACGATTTCCTTTCCTTCTAGATCTTCAACCAGCTGCGGTTTCGCGAAGCGTTGTTGCTGCAGCTGGGTGTTCACCGGCAAAGTATGGCTAGCTTTGCCGAGCCCCAGCTGTCCATAGTCATTCCGCCCACACGCAAAGACGTGGCCGCCGGCGCACAGCACCATCGAGTGATAGTAGCCACACCGCACTTCCACGCATGTCTGCCGATCGAGACCATGTTTGACAGAGACAGGAGCTAGTTGGTTCTCGACCGTCTCAACGCCGAGCTGTCCATAGTCGTTCTTGCCAAACGCCAGGAGCTTGCCCGACGCTGTGACCGCCATGGTGTGGTACTGTCCACAAGCAATCGACGCGACGTGCTGGTCCTCAATGGTCTCGATGCACTGGGGCACCTTGCGATCCATCGTATCGCCATGTCCGAGCTGCCCATAGTCGTTTCGTCCAAACGTAAATACACGGCTTTGCGCCGTCGGTCCACTGTCGCACGTGATCGCCGTGTGGTAGTAACTGCACGAGACCAGTCGCACGTGTTTCCTATCCAAGCTGCGTAGAATCTTAGGCACCGACTCGCTCTGCGTATTGCCGTGTCCCAGTTGTCCTCGATAGTTGTATCCACAGGACGCGGCCTGACCATCGTGGGTCACCAGGATCGTGTGCTCGCAACCATTGTACGCGTGCACTTGGGTGATTCGCGAGTCGCCAAGTTTCGATACCTCGGTGAGAAACGGAATCCGCGTCGTCACGCCCTGACCGCACTGACCGTTGTCGTTGTAGCCACAGGTCCAGACCGTGCCGTCGGCACTGAGTGCGACTGTGTGTTCGTTCCCCGCACTGATGTCGACAATGTCTTTTTGCTGGAGCGACACAATGCGCTCAAACGACGTGCGCGTCGTCGCGTCGCCGTGGCCGAGTTCGCCGTACGAGTTCTGGCCACAGCTCCAGACGACGTGGTCGTCGTCGGACCCATCGGCGTCATGGTGGGTGATCGGATCGGTTGAGGCATAAAGGGAGTGGGGTACGCCCGTACGACGAGTTGTGGCAGGAGTGGGTTCGATCTGATCCATCGCCTTTAACACCTCGCCGACATTGAGAGGGTAGAATGTGGGGCACACGACGATCGGAGCAATCACTCTTTCATGCCGTGGAGACCGTGGCGATGATGGAATATCCGACCGAGACGAAGTGGCGTCCAGCGAATACGCGAGATCAGCTTCCAGTGAGAGGTTGTTCAGATTGTCTCTTGTCGTCTTGAGAGATTTGGTGGCGACCGTTGGTGCCGTGGAACGATGAACAGCAAGAGGCGGGATCGCCAGTGAGGAGGCGGCGGCAGCGGTGGCGACAGTGGTTTTGATGTGGGCGACCACGAGAGTCTTCGGTCCACCGGCCTTTCGCTTGGTATGGGACGAGAGCAGTTGGTCCACGGCAGTCGTTTGGGCATCGAAATCCCTCACGCCTTGGTCGGCACGTTGCTTATGAACTTGCTTGAGACGTTGCTCGACGGCATAATTGGCTTGCTCGTCCGAGACGTCGCCACGCTCGTTATCATCACCGATATCGTCAGTACTATCGGTCTCTTTTAAATAGAGAGGGTTTCTGCTCGGGCTCGCGTGAGACAATCTTGCCGTCGGTGCATGAGCCAGTCGCACGGCGCGTGGCGAGGATGCATTTGATACAGGAGAGTCAGCAACGTTCATAACTGCATCGCCAGACTCAGCACCATCGCCGACACCCAAGAGAACGGTGACCACGATGAGGAAATCGCGCACGGATCCATTGGCGGCAGCCAGTCGGATGAGGCAATTGACGGCGTTCGTGCGGTCCATCACATCAACCCCTGGGTGTGTCGCCATCGCCAGCAGAAAACGTTGTAGTTTCTGTACGAGCCGCCGCACGACCAAACCACCACTTTGAGGCTCTACTATTCGAGAGGGTTGACTCTGTAGAGACAATGGCGTGAGCGTCTCGATCAACGCGACCATCTCGTACAACACGTCACGCGTCGGCAGAGTCTCGCCCTCGCAGTTTGCCGGGCTCTCCAGTAATCCGCCAAGCAACTCCACCACCATATCTGCTGCAAACGCCGCTTCGGCATCTGCTGGGGTGAATGCACGTGGTCGGATCTCTCTATCCATCCAGCCGGTCGTTGGTGCGGCGTCTTTCGCAACGCGCTGGATGCTGTCGACGGTCGCCTGGAACGCGGTCGCCGCAACGCGACCGTGCTGGTGCTGTATTGCCAGTGCATCGTATAACTCTCGCATGATCGCTCGCCGCAGTGCGACGACTTCGGCGACCGGATCGCTCACGTGACACTGACGCACCAGCTGCTCTTGTAAATGGCTAAGCAAATACGCCGCGCGCGCTGGCTGAGAGAAGTTTCCCAGTAGTACCAGCGCCTGCAAGAGATCGTCATCTCGCCTTTGCTCGGCCACGATACGCTGCGCTGCTATCATTTTACTAGCATCCTCTATAGCGTCGTCGTCGCCTGGTAAATCGGTTGGATCGGATTCTCGCCGCTTGAGCAGCTGCGCCCACAGCGTGCGACCGCCACCACGAGCGCCATCACGGACGCTGCGTTCACTGTCCACAAAGAGCCCTGTGCGCGTCCGCTGGTGCCGCGCTGCGCCGCTTGAGGCTGCTGCCTGCCGCGCACCGGCCAGTGTTTCCTGTCGACGGAGTTGCTTGCTCAAGAACTCGTCGTCACTCAGCTGCTCGAGCGCAACGCGGGCCCAGCGCGAGTCATGGCGACGCGCGTGCGGTGCGCTCTCGCGCTGGCCCATCGTGGTTGCGGCCGCCGTCACCGACTGCTAGTGGCGGAGTTGCCAAGCGTCGCAGCGTACCCCTCTGGAAGGATCATGAGCATTTTCGGGGTGGGGAAGGAATGGGGAGAGTGGAGGGGTACAGTGTAACCCGTCGCAATTCAAATTTGAATTGACAGACTTCAACATGGACCGGCTATGTACAGTATGCTGCCCGTACCATATCCAACTTGGAATGGTTATTTCTACCGCGTGTAAACTCATGTGGCCCAATGCCTACAGTACCAAACCGCAAGCTTCAATTGATACTCTCCGCAATGGTTTCGTATCAAAGCATGCCAGACGTGTTGCTTGTTGGCTCTGGTGAAGGGATCCTCTAGAAGAGGGGGATTGGGGTCGGCCAGCTTGTTGCTTCTCGCTCTAGATACGGCAGATGTGGCGAAGCGGCGTCAGTGTGGACGAAAGGTCACTAGTCGCATGTCGCTACTAGACGCAGAGATCGCGAGGGTCGGAAGCCAAAATGGACGGTGCACACGGGCCGCAAAGCGACGTGCGCCCGTTCTGTCCTGTTTTGATCTGTCGCGACCGTCCCCACTCGTCGCCTTGGAGAAAACGATCGCTTGGATCAAAGGGGCTCGTTTCGCCGGGACCCGGTTCCTGGTGAAAAACCTCTTTTCATCGCGATGCGTGGGATCACCAACTTGTTTCTCGCACTTGCCCTTTCGCTTTGGATCAGTCACCGCGATGAAGACCAGTACGAACAATGCTGGGTATGGGAGCGACGAACGCGAAAGCGCGGTCTTCAAACGGCGCGTAGTGCCCACCCCGACGCAAACGCCAGGTCGCACTCGCCGGACACTTGCCATCCTGGTGGCTGGCGCGCTGATCATGACGTTTGGTGCAGCGTTTGTTGCTCTCCATACTGCGTCACCATGGCCGTTGACGGTATCTTTCCAGTCGGTGTCGTCCTTCGTCGTCCCGCCAGCACTACAAACCGGCCGCGAGTTTCTCCTGCGTGTCCGCGGGGCCAACGACTTATGCATGGATGACGGTGGGGCGGTCGCCGCCGGCCAAGCCAAGCTCGCGCCATGGGCGTGCAACCCGAGTAACATTAATCAGGTGTTTGTGTACAGTCCAACTACGTACCAGATCCGCAGTGCCTACAAGACGAATCTCTGTCTCGACGCTAGTGGGGTGTTACAGCTCCAGAAGTGCAACGCCGCCTGCGCGACGCAGCGGTTCACGTACAACGCCTCGACGCTCATGATCCGCGCGCCGGCGAAAAACAACTTTTGTCTAGATGACGGCTCGGCCGTGCGGCCTGGGTCTTCGCGGTTCTCTATGTACTTTTGCAACGCCACCAGTGCAGCCCAGCGATTTGAATTCCTCTTCGTCGATGACGCCCAGACCGACCAGCAGCGTGTGATTGACGCGGCGCAAGACGGGACGACACGGTTTCAGATCCGCGCAGTAGGCAAGAGCAACCAGTGCGTCGACGACGACGGCGCCATGGGGCCAGGGGATACGCAATTGCGGCTGACCACCTGTAACCCAGACAGCGTCAACCAGCTATGGGTCTGGGGCCGCGACACAAAACGCATCCAAAGTGCCAAGAAACGGGGACTGTGTCTCGACGACGGCAGAGCGGCGGCGCCTGCAAACGCGGCGCGGATGATGCTGGCAACGTGTGATGCCGCGAGCAAGCACCAGAGCTTTGTGTACGACAACGTAATTCAAGGCTTTCGCAATCCCAACACGGCAAATCTCTGTATCGACGATGGCGGCGCCTGGTCGCCCACGGGTTTCGAGCGCATCCAGCTAGGGGCATGTGATATGTACAACGCGAACCAGCACTTTGAGTACGTACTGGTGCCGCCACCCCCCGCGGTCGATGCAGCGCCGATTTTGCTGCGCATTCGCGAGTTCTCGCTAAAGCTCCAGATGAAAGGCGCGTGTCTCGACGACGGCGGCGGCGTCCGTGCGGGCGACAGCACGTTCGTCGTCACGGCCTGCAAACCGTTCAGCGCGAACCAACATTTTGTGTACGATACCAAGACCAACCAGATTCGCAGCAAGAGCAAAGCCAACTTGTGTCTGGATGATGGCGGTGTTTTGGTGCCAAACAGTGGCGCGCGGTTGGCCATGGACACGTGCGATCCGTATAGTCCGGACCAGCGATTCGTGTACAATCCGGAAACCCAACAGATCAGCAACCCGCTCAAGACCGACCTCTGTCTGGACGATGGCGGCGGCGGCTCTGGCCCGGGCTTGCGTGGCTGCGACAGCTTCAGTGCGAGCCAGCTCTTTGACATCAACCCCCTGTAGGCTATGGGTGCCTGAAAACTTTCGTTTCTTTATCAGCGTACGATTCGTGGTACTATGACTACGAAATAGCTGTGGGTGAGATCTCTCTGTACCACGAGAGACTCGTGGTGTAGGCAGTATAAGGTGTCTAGCGCTTCTGACGAGACAGAAGGCTTGCCCTTTTCAGTTTAAAACCTCCCGTGTGGGTTATAGTGTACTCTCCTACCTTTCTCATTTTTCTCTCTCGATTCTCCAACTCGTCTGTGACCACATTGCCCACACTTTGCACACGCTCGCGCTTCTTGTGCCTCACCTCGCCAGTACCCTTGGTCGCATATCAGAAGCAGTCCGGCGCTGGCTTGGGATAGCTTATGGTGCGTACTTCGATGTAACCGAGCCATGCTGGTCTTCCAACCATGTATCGAGAGTCAAAATGCAATTTAGAGTAAATCGCACTGTGCTTGACCTCATATTGAAATCGTTGACAACGCATCAGCCAGCTTGTTATTCTCTCGAAGATCATGATGTCATTTGCTCACCGCTAGGCGAGCTGCGATCGCGCACGAGTTTTGTAGGTGACTTGTATGATATGCTTTCTAGAACTGATAACCAATCCTACTTGTAGATACAGTACAGTAGCTGGTTTTTTGGAATTAGAATGTATGACATTCCTGAGCCGCCCATACTTGCCATAGTGTACGTGCTCAGGGTGATGGGAGACGCGAACCGTGCGCCAATTGTCCTGGGGTGGAACACGTCGCCGCTGAGTGCAAGAATACCCACGCCACAGAAGGCTTGCTCGCCACACGGAGAGCATCGAGCTTGCACCCATCACGCTAGTGCCCACAGTCCTCATGCATACGACCGTTGGTAACGACGGGCATTTCAATACACTCCGATTCGATGAAGAATTGTACGCCGAGTAGACCAAGGATGTTGAGACTGGCGCGGCTATGAGGGCACGCATGGATCGAGATCTTGCCGCGCTGAGCTAATACGTGGCACCGCATAAAGCGACGGCCATTCCACGTCTTCAAGTCGTACATGTCCCTAGTGGCTCGTCTACGACCCGTCGGAAAATCTGTCGATGAATGAGGATGGCACGCCTCTGTCACTGAACGCCGTGCTAGCCCCGACCTCGCATTATGCTTTGCTGGGCGCTCTCAACCCCCGGCGCCGGCGCCGGTCTATCAAGGGCTACTGGGCACAAGCGGAAAATCTCAATTTGCGTGCCTAGAAGGTCTGGGATGAAGCTCAGGCGCATGACGAAGTGAGGGATGAACCGATCACTGTCTACTCGGGCTGTCGATACTGAAGCGTGAGTATTTCCCAGCTTATCTTGCTCCTGCGTGCGCTTCCGTACCCTGAAGGGGCGATGTGTCTCATGCCGTCGGACATCCTGCAGCGGTTGGGCAACGAGCTTAACGACGAAGTGGCGCCTCGCACAGTCCTCAATTTCATCAGGGCTGAAGACCTCGTCGAAGGTCGCAGGCAGTGGGCTGAATCGGTGGCGCTCATCGTTGCAGTTAGCAATGAGGAGTACCTACTCTTGAACTCCATCAAGTGGCTCCGGCAACATCCCAAGAAGAAGACTGCCGCACTTCGTGATATCCGCCTTCACGACTGGACAATCATCTCGAAGCTTGCGGAGGCAAGTAACCCTACTCCACCGACTCACTCGCCGGCGACGTAGCTCCAGGTCGGTGGGTGGTACTCAGGCTTGAGTAGCCTCGTGCCAGCTCATCCCGTGCACCAACGAGATGAGCCTATGTGGGCCTGACGTCGACACCCCTTACAGTTGCACATTCGCTCGGGGCACCGACAACGTAGTTGTCGATCCTGAGCACCCCCCTTGTCCCCAGACCCCAACGCTCCGTCGACGCCGTCGTCTGAACGACAACCGGCCCTGCTACAACTGCTCACTCAAAATGTGCAAGGCCTCGCCAAGAACTGGGCCAAGGTCCTGGAATGGTTTGACGGCTTTCGCAGTAGAAGCAACGGTGGTAAATTTGATCTCATTTTGATCTAAGAGACAAGGGCAACGCAGCATTGGGCACCGCAGCTAAGTAACCTTTACGTGCGAGCGTGGGGATTCGATCCTGTGAAGTTATCGTCGCTGCTCTCGTTTTGGCCGGAGGCACACACTGCAGCAGAGTGTGTGGTACAAAATGCATTTCTGGTGGCCCACGATCTTGCTGCGCTGTTGCCCGTCCCACACGCGCCATGAGCGAGCGGATTCAGAAGTGTTCAGCTGTTGGATCTTATCATGAGTACTGTAATAAGGTATTATGCTGGTCAGCCAAGTCTGTAGCTGCGTAGCAAAAGTATGTGTGCCAGTCCTCAATTGGTTGAGAATGTGGTGATTGATGTATGCGGATACATCGTGAGTGCCACTGAAGTCATGACAGGAGATCCAGGAGATCCAGGAGATCCAGGAGATCCAGGAGATGCAAGAGGTCCAGGAATTTTATTATCAGACGAGACCCAAGCACTCTGGACCAAAGCAAAAGGTTTCAAATCAGGGCATACAGGTACAGGGTACAGAGTCGCTGGACAAACTAGATTGCATTGCGTAGGTTTGTACGTGTCACTTCCATTCTTCCCAGATAGACATCAGACCACTCTTGAATGGTTGTCGCTTTTGTACAGCTATTTGGTCACCGAACAGCTGTACCAGTACACATTAGACTCCCACCACTGGAATGGAGTCAATGATGCATTCAAGAATTCAAGAGGTGACCCAAAGCTACACGTACAAACAAACTTACGCAATGCCTGTAGTCTATCAAGACTACATAATGGATGTGTTGTTCCTGTACTGTTCGAATTCGAGACTTTATTGCAGCCGTGGATTCCCAACTGTTGGCAAAAGACCCTCCGAGTGTGCTTTGAGGTCCCATTTCGATCTACTGTTCTTCGCTTGAACGAACTGAACGCGGTGGGACGTGTGTGATGCCTTTCCACCTCACCTTGGATCCAATCCATTTTGGATCCACCGTCAATCCCACGGTGTTTAGCACTGGGTGCAAAGACGAGCCGTCTGCGATCTGATTACGATTACGCTACGCACACGCGACAACCAGCTGGACCCAACTTGCACCTTAATCGTGGTTTTAGGTGCCTGCGGACAGTGTGGCCTGTCTATACGTATCTAATTGATTCCGTGACATTAACCCTGCCTGTCTGCTTGATTGGTGGACCCGTCGTCGTCTGCGGATTCGCCGTTCTTAAATGCCCTCGACATCAGAAGTGTGTCTGTCGTTCCTCCCATTCCCTGACAGCGAGTCTCCTTCTCCTTCTCCTTCTCCTTCGCCCTCTCCTTCCTTCCCTTCTCACTCTCATTCTTCAATTTTCTTCGCCCCTCGCAAGACCATTTCCTCCACACTTCCAATGTTCAAGAAGATCGCTATCCTCGCGGCGCTCGCGGTCGCCGCCACGTCCATGCCATCCGCCGACGCCTGGTTCACGCCGCGCGACGGCCAGACCTACAACGAGCGCGGTATTCTCCAGGTCGGCAAAGACGAACCGGCCAGCATCCAGGTCACGGCCGGTGCGTCGCGTCAGGACACTATTTCGTACGCCGGTGCGTCCTACATCTCGGTCAAGTTTGACGCGTTCAACTTGCCGCCGGGCGACAAGGTGATTGTGCGCAGCCCCGACAGCTCGTCGACGTTTACGTACACGGGCAAGGGCCGCAACCAGGCTGGCAAGTTTTACGCGACGTTCATCCCCGGCAGCACGGCCATTGTCGAGTACGTGTCAGGCGGCAAGGAGATCGGGACGTTGGGGACTTTTGGGTACACGATTCCCACTTTCGCGCGCGGCTTTGAGCCCAAACCGTTTGAAGCGATTTGCGGCGGCAGCGACCAGACCTTGCCGGCCAAGTGCTTTGCGAACGGCACGCTGCACGACCAGTTCCCGCTGGCGTACGAGCGCTCGCGAGCGGTCGCGCGTCTCTTGCTCGACGGCAAGTCACTCTGCACGGGCTGGCTCGTGGGCAGCGAAGGTCACTTGATGACGAACGAGCACTGCATCGATGACCCAGCAATCGTCGCAAACACGGACATTGAGTTTGAAGCCGAGAGTGCGTCGTGCGAAGACGAGTGCCGCAAGCAGCTCGGCTGCAAGGGCACGATCGTAACCAGCGTCTCGACGTTTGTGACCAACTCGGCGACCTTGGACTACGCGGTTGTCAAGCTCCCGGACACGCTCGATCTCAAAAAGTACGGCTACCTCCAGATGCGTGGCAGCGGCCCAGAGATTGGCGAGGACATTTACATTCCGCAGCACCCGCGTGGGTACCCCAAGCGCATTGTCGCGTTCTTGGAAAACAACGAGACTGCGTACGTCCAGACGGTCCACGGTCTCAAGACCTGTGGCGAGAACCAGGTCGGCTATGCGGCCGACACCGAAGGCGGATCGTCGGGCTCGCCCGTGCTCTCAACCAAGGACAACCTCGTGATCTCGCTCCACCACTGCGGCGGCTGCGAGAACCAGGGCGTCGACGTGCGCGATGTGATTGCCGACTTGGCCGCCAAGAACATTGTGATCAAAGACATGTTGGTCGGACCAATTGTGACGCCGGCGCCGACACCTGCCCCCACAACGACCCCGGCCCCGACGACCGCGGCCCCGACGACCCCCGCCCCTACGACCCAGGCGCCGACGCCAGCGCCAACCACCAAGGCCCCGGCTCCGACCCAGGCGCCAACCCCGGCGCCGACAACTCCGGCTCCTGGTTTCTGCGGCAAGTTCACGAGCAAGTCGCTGTGCCAGTTCTGGCTCTGGTGCAACTGGAGCAGCTCCAAGACGTGCGACAGCCGCTTCTAAGCGGAGACACGTACTGGACTGTCTTTGCGTTTGCCACACATATTAATTCTGTGCGAGTAAATGGTATCATCTATTTGAATAAACTACGGTTTACATGCTTTATGCACGCATTGGTCGAGTGGTCCAACTCTGGACAGTGACAGGACGTTTCGTATCGATTTACACTCACGTAAACATATTCAACCAACCACTTTTCAGATAAACATAGTTCCTACATCAATGGTAGACGAGCGATGTTTAGAAATGGCGAGAATGCGAAACTTCAGTACGTGAGAATTGGGGTACGTGATTCAACTTGCAACCCCAACATAAAAACTAAATACAAAACCAGAGTCAGTTTGTTGCGGGTTGCAAATCTACATGGTACACGCCGTTTAAAATCACGTACAGAAGTGAAGTGTTGTACTAAACCCAGAAAAATCGAGGTGGTGGCATGGTGACAGAGATCTAGAGCTAAAATGCTTGCTCCTGCTGGACTCAATACACACACTATGCTTCGCGCTGGCAGTATACAATGTGCAGACAAAGCGGTGCACAAACTCTGTCACTTGTGATCGCCTACAGGCGTGCTCATTTTCGTGATTTCCTGGAATTCATACTAACATATGTGGCTGTGACTGTGATTGTCCTTTCTTCGGGAAGTCTACTCTATGAACCATACCACCGTTGACCTGCTCCAGCCACAGCGACGCGGTGGAAGAACCCTGTTGGTGGTGACTGCACTGACCAGCGGAACGTCGAAAACCAACTCATCCTGATGCTCCGCTGCTAGTGCAGTACACGACCGAGGTTCGCGGCTGTTGTTGTTGGTTCAGCGAGCTAAGTACGCATGCCATTTGGTGCTGCCACAAGCCGCATGAAACGACATACGACGGAAATCGCGCGCTCACGCTGGGTTCGTACAAGCGGAGTCGGCCGTGCACGAATCATCTTCGGCAGCATCTCCGCTTTCGAGCGTGCGAGATGCTGCCGAAATTGGCCTAGAACCAGACCACGGAAAGTGTGCGAGTGTGTAATACACGCACTTACAATCGAAGCCGTGGAATGCACTGCAACGCAGTGGAGCTGGGTATAGTTTGAGGTTCTACGTGTCTCCACCTCACGATATAGCACCAAGTCCATAAAATCCATAACAGTTATAATTTCAGTTGATCGAATCAGGTTAAGTGCGATTCAAATTTAGATTGAAAGTGGTAATAGTCTTTTTGGGGGCGGACCAAACATCGACTGCGTATGAATATCAACTATGCACACGAAGCTGAATTGGACCAATAGACAGGCCAAAAGCCACCATAACATTGCTTGTACTATATGGAGAATGCTCAACACAACTCCCCACAGCAAAAGTACCCTCTGACCAACCTACCCACCCACCAAAACGAGCTGCAGCTTTGATCAGGCCTGATCATTCCTTCTATACGGACTTACTTGACTTCGAACACCGAGGATCTATAGCCGAGCGCGGCGTATGCAGCTCGTTTCCGGACGCTACCGTCAACGAAACAATCTTCAATAAGGGTGGAGTCTTCTGGCTACACGATGATGCATTGGACCCCGGATTTCACGAACTTTTTTTTAACGGAGATCCAAACTCTGGTACAACACGTTCCTAAAGACCCTCACGTGTGTGGAGGTGATGGTGGCGGCGTAAAGTGTGCTAAAAGATCGTCAGAAATAAAAAGGAATTTTCCCACCCAGGCGCTGAGGACACCCCGGCCCGGTCACTTGGCAAGTCTGCTAACTGATATCTCTGACCAGCCCGGTCACTTGGGTATGGTTCTAGAAGATAAGCTTGACAGTGACAAAGACTTGTGGAGTATGTGGAAAGATATGGACTAGTCTCTCACAGTGACGTGTGGCCTGCAAGTGCCTGATCAAAAATATAGGACTCCTACTCCTACTCCTACTTTTTGTTAGGTTTCTGCTACTGAAAGAATATAGAAAAAATTTGCCTTCAGCCCGGTCAATTGCACATCGATGTGGATCACTCTCCACGCCCAGCCCGGTCACTTCACACTCGACTTGGAGATACCTTGACACCTTTCACACGCGACTTGAATTTGACAAAAAAAATCAGAGTACTTTCGCACATTTGTCTAGAGACTGCCCGAGCCATGATGGATGCGCCACGGGCCAGCCACATTCAACGCTGAGAGCCACAAACAAAAAACTGAGAGCCTGAATTCCAGCGACTTGAGCGGATTAGCAGCACAAGCTGTTGACCGATGCGTCGAACGCAGCATCGAAGTCGCCACCGACGATGCGGAGGGCATTATCGGCAAAGTCGGTGGGGAGAGAGGCAAAACACGACTGCTATCTGTCTGCTGTTGCAGGGGCATAGATATCATGGAAGAAGATGTCACGATCGTGCCAGTGTAGTCGCACAGCGAGATACCAATTGGGAATATTAATTTAGAAGTCGGTGGAGTGTTGAACCTCGCTGACAAACGCAAACGCATGCGCAGGTGGTTCACGTTCAATGTCGTCCAACAAAACCGAGGGATCCGCGCGATGTTGAAGTGCAAAACGAGAAATGGTTGCATTTTGGAGCGTCGAGTCGCTTTGCTCATTGAGGGATCGCCGAGCCGCTCTCGCAACGTCTCGCGAATCTCTTCTCCGATGACAGACAGTGGTGGTGGGTCGCTGTACGCAACAGATATTGTACCATCATTGGCAAGCAAAATGATTGCCATTATGTGATGGGTGGTTTTTCTGGAAAGGTGTCTGGAATCGGCGCTTTCTCTTCGACGGCAACCCACGAAGGCACCTTCTCCGCAACAGTCTTGAGCTCCCATTCGACTTCGACGACATCAAATTTGACTTCGAAGTCTGACGATCCTTCGAGCGATTGTGGGTGCGAGTGGCATTCGCAACATTTGACGTGGGTGTCGTGTCGACTTGGTTATCTTGTGGCGTTTCGAGCTGCGCTGTACAGCCACAAGTGCGTCCGTCAATCGAGATTTGACCAACATTGTATGGAGAAGTTGATAAACCTCGATGGACCACTTATATTTTGTAAGACTACCCAAGAAATGGCCTGTACTTACTGTTTGTGTTCGAACCCTGCACGAAATTCCTTCACAATTTCTTAGGATTGGGGTGTCAGTTGCTCAATACGCCACTTTCTGTAATAGGCCCTCCAATGGCCATTACATGGAGGTAGATGTGTGTGGTACACATCACCTTACAGTGCACCATGGGTGACTATTACCGATCGGATACCGGTAATACCGTCGATACCCATGTGCACAGCTGATGTCATCGGATGATGTCACGGACCATTCCGACACAGACAGCTGGTGTATAATGGAGTAATCACCACTTGAGTAATCATGTGCGGAATGATGGTTCCTGCTGCTGCTCCTAATGCACCCGAAGGGCTACTAGAGGTTTTACGAGTAAAACCTTGCTCCTACATATGAAACCTACGATCCTGATATATATAACCTTGGTTACCCCAAGGTTCAACCCAGACACCTTGAACTTGAAGTCTGGTAGGAAGATTCCCGTGATGTGATTGGCTCGCGCCACTCACATGAACCTGGCTGTCGCGTCGGCCGCGTCACGAGTCCAGTTCCCAAAGAGCAGGAACCATCATTCCGCACATGATTACTCAAGTGGTGATTACTCCATTATACACAAGCTGTCTGTGTCGGAATGGTCCGTGACATCATCCGA